>AYEL01065158.1:0-202761 GCA_000484575.1 Olivierus martensii | reverse complement strand
GCCTACCAAGTTCTGTTCTGATTTCATTTATTTGTTTTTCGAGTCGTTTTTGCCAGGCAGGTTTTAAGTGATGTTTTGTGTTTGTGTCTATCTTATTTGGTAGTGTTTTATGACCTAGGTGTGTAGTGACAGTGACAGCAGCAGCATAAATAAGTGTGTGTAATTCCATGAGTGTTGTTTCAGCATTAATAAGTTTAGGTAGAATGTGTGTGTTCATACAATGTAGTGTATTGTTCAACTGTTGTGAGTTGTGAAGTTTAGGAATGCGTGGACGTTGCATGGGATCTGTACCTGTGAATTTGGTTAATGTTTCCTGGAGTGTCAGTGAGTTTATTTATTAGGTCAGCATCGGTGTTGTTGATGGGCTGTGTATTGTCATCGATGTATGTTATTTCTGGTGTCTGTTCCACTTTGTGTTCTATGTGTTTTCGTTTAGGCTATGGATAGATGAAAACATTTTTGAATAAATGATTTATCTTATAAACGATTTTTCTTATTGGCTTATTACAGTGGGTGATCGGTTAACGAACATAATCTATTCCAAGAATCGATTTACCATAGGTTTTTATGAGAATTTGATTAATTCATTCTGGAGATCCAAAAAAAATAAATTATATAATATCTTATTGTGTTTATTTATATGTAATAACCATAATATACATAGTCTTGCATTTTCATCTATTATGTTTATTTTCCATTAAAGAATTTATCCAATGTCGATTGCTTTTTTCTCTCCAGGATTTTTCAAAAGTGATTAATAGCATTGTCGTTGTAAAGATCCCCAAGCCTATTGGCTTCAACCTGGTATGAGTGCCATTCTAACACCAAAATATTGTAAACTCTCTCTTTCCTTCTTTAATAAATTTTTGATTTGTTTTAAGTTGTCTCTGAGTTCATTTTAATTGGGAAAAACTATTGTTTTGCCATCCTTATCATAAATCCACGAACGCACAAGACCTAAGCCTGTCATTCCATTAAGTAATTTAAGCCATCGTATCCTCGTGAGATATTTTTATCTGGCAGAGGCAACTTATAGAGCTCATAACAGGCTGGCCAACACCCATGATGGGGTCAACTGGATGATTGAAGGATGAGGTTCAATGGGCCGAGCCCGGATCTGCTTGAAAAATTGGTGGAGTGAGTCCTGGATCATCCAGAATGGTAAGCCACAGCTTTACCACATGGCCATCCGGCCAACGTCATTCTTCCAGAATGTTAAGCCACAGCTTTACCACGCAGCCATCGGGCTGATCTATCATTTCGTCAGTCCGCGGGTCCCACAGTTTGTTCTGTGAAGTGTTCATTATCCGATCATAAAAAATCTTTCGCAAAAGTTTGTTATCCGAACTGTTCATTAACCGATCACTCACTGTATTTATTTTTGTTTTGTTCTTCCTATCATAACATATTTAGTGATAATTATTGAATAATCTGACCAAATATAAAAGCTGTGCAATTAGTATGCACAGTAGAATTAGTTTATATTAATTACCTGTTGAAACAAGGAAAATTTGGAGAATTCAGGATTATCATGGAAATCATTCAGGAAAAAAAACTTGTTTGTCATATTTTTAGACAGATTAATTTGTCTGCAATTATAGAAACTAAAGATCTGAAATTTTGTTAGTCTTCACTTAATTCTTATTATATAGCTTTTCCTGTCATGATGATTTTCTTTTTTATATATATTAAGACAAGGGTCATAAAAATGTGTTCTAATAAAAATGTTTGTTCTTGGAAGAATCAATAATAATTGCTGAAAAGAAAAATTATACAGATGTCATTAATGATCAACTGAGTGCAGCCATTTCTGCAGCTTGGTGATATACAGCAAACTACAATGTATAACAATGATTTAGTTTAATATATTATTAATTTTTAGCATAATAGTCATTTAATTTTTATATTTATAATAATTTTTATTAACATATTAAAAATATTTTTCTGCAATATAATATATAATAATTTATATCTTATGTAGCAGGCTTTAAATTATATAATAAAATATTTGTTTGAATTCTATTTAAATCTACTCTATTTGTTTTCATGTAAGCTGAAGAGGATCCATTGTATGATTAAAAACATTCCTTAATAAATTAACTTTTTTAAACTTTACTGCTTATAATGCTGTTATGCTGAATTTGTAAGCCTCAACCTTTTGGAATTCACAGCTGCTTGTTGAGAAGCTAAGCTTTCCTGCTCCACTTATTGGTTAAGCAAGAATTTCTATAATTTGTTTAATGTCAGCAGGATGGCTGTGTATTATAAACCTTTGGCTTACCATCCTGGAGGATCCAGGTCTCAAATTTCCATTTTTCAGGAGAGGTCTGGGCTCGGCCTGTTGAACCTCCATCCTTCAACATCTGATTGACCCCACTTATAGAGCCCATCAGCCTGTGATGGGCCCTATAAGTGGCTGCCGCTAGATATAATATATCCCTTATGAGATATGGTAACCTAATAATCTGTTTAAGGCAGGATACATAACTGTGCAACCATATATACCTAATCCTTTGTGTTGCTGCAAGTGCAGAAATATGGACATTAGAAATATCTCTTGCTCAGATGTGGCTCCCTGGAACATGTTACTGATACATGCAACTCTGAAATTTTAATGTGTGTATCCATCAACAGCATGAGTAATTGAGTTAGTTTGAGAAAGGTCACTTCATATGCTTTACAGCAAACCTGCATTGGTATTTTCCCCCAACAGAGTGTATATTATAAATATCATAATTTATTTTTTTTTTTATTTTTGTCAGATATGAATACTATAATGACCATAAAGTTAAAATAACCATTTATTTTAAATTTGTGATTTACAACTGTTTGTTTAATAATAATAATAATAATAATAATTTTTATTATAATTGATTTTTTAGCAAAAGAAGCAAGAAAGGAGAAAAAGGAGGTAAAGGATTAAGACATTTCTCAATGAAAGTATGTGAAAAAGTTCAAAAAAAAGGAACTACCTCTTACAATGAAGTTGCAGATGAACTTGTAGCTGAATTTACAGATCCTCATAGGCATATATCACCTACAGACCAAGTGGGTAATTTTTCTATTTTTTATATTTCATAACTGAAATTCAGATTTTTCAAACTTAATAAATTTGATTATTATTTTGTTAAATAGGCATATGATCAAAAAAATATTAGGAGGAGAGTTTATGACGCATTAAATGTTCTCATGGCAATGAATATTATATCCAAAGAAAAGAAAGAAATTAAGTGGCTTGGCCTACCTACAAATTCTGCTCAAGAGTGTCATAATTTAGAGGTATATAAATGTAATTATTTATGTTTTAAATACCCTTCAATTTTTGTTTGAAATGAATTAAGTCATTTTTATTATTTATTAGCTTGAGAAACAAAAAAGAATTGAAAGGATACGATTGAAAACACAACAATTACAAGATTTAATTTTACAAGTAAGGATTTTTTAAATTAATACTTAAGTCTCTTTTTATTATAATAGCTCAAATATCATCATAAGCCTATAATTTTAGATAAATAATGTAAATAAAAACATTAATAAATATAACTCTGCCAGAGATTTTGAGAATGGCTTGAAGATTAATACACAGTCAATAGAAATAAAACAAAACAAAAAAAATGTGTGTAAAAAGTAATCAGTTGTTAAAATATATTGCTAAATCTTCTAGTTTTAAGACTATCAATTTCTTGCAATGCAAGATGATTAATAATATAACAAAAAATGTGATGATTTATAATACATCAAAAATATGTTAAGTTTTTTAAATGATGAATTGTACAATTTTATGAAATGGGAGAACATTGGTGGATAAAATGGTGAACAACTGTATGAAGGTCTATTTAAAATTTCATACAGTTGCTACAAATTATTTTTCGGTTAGGTAAATAAATTTTTTCATATTAATTGAAGTTTTGTTTCATTAGTTATAATCTTAACCAATGAAATTAAACTATGGGTAGTCCTTGACTTATGACCAGGGGCAGACTGGCCATAAAGCTTACGTTTAGACAGTGCTACTTTTCATGCAACTAAGTGCACGAGAAGGCATGTAAAGACCCATGCCTCAAAATCTGTTGCAATATTAGATGCAAGAAGGCGCATGTATTCCCCATCCTAGTTGGGTTACAAGTGCAACTAGTCTTGCAACATCTTGTTGTTTTGATTATTTTTAACTTTTTCACAAATTTTTCTTTGCTTTATGCATTGAGATGTGAAGAAAACATTTCAATTTATTGAAGAAAAAAATTTATCATCGTCAAGTCATTCTAGTAAATTTTTTGAAAAGACTGGAACTATCTAACCTGACTTGGTTCAAAATATTGATGTTATTAGCGCTTCGATCGAAATATTTGCAAGTCAAAACACTTTCTTTTTTCTTCTTTTTCTTCTGTCATTTGAAATGATAACAGTAGCTGCTGCTAAAGCAGCAGCATACAACTCTTTTCGTGTCGGTATTGTCTGCAATATGTTCTCCATGTGTGAACAGGAAGGGGTAAGTTGCATCCTCATGCAGCTATTGCACATTGAGGCATGGATCATTCTGCATACAACATTGCATTGCAGAGAGGCATCGTCTAAATGTAGCTTAAGCACGTTCTGGCAAATGCTAGAAGGGCTGGTGCTATCATAACAATATGGGCCAGCAGCTGACAAACCAGTTTTTTGTCATGCACTTCACTTTCAATATAATGTATATTTGTTTCAGATTCCTCTTCACTCATTTTTATTCAAATTTATCAATATTTTAGTATTTGCACACAAATAAAGACTTGTACTTTAAGTAATTAGGTAATTATTTTTGTCGTTAAAATTTGTTTTGTAAAAAATACTATGTATTTAATTTATTTAATATATATTACAGATAAATCATTGCAAGTTATTGATAGCTAAATTTTTCTTTCTGGATAACTGAAATATTATAAATTCACAAAATAAAAAAATAAATTTATCTATGTTGATATGTATTTAATTCTGTATTCGGAAGTTTTTACTAGTTTAGGATCTCATTATTATTTGTATTTAATTTAACGCGAATAAGTTATAATTTAATAAACCCTTCTATGTTCAGAAAACTAAATTGTTAAAATTAAATTGATTTTTCCTGTTATAAAAAATTAGATACAAAAATATTAATATTACTCCCGTGTTTTATTCAAAATAATATCAACGTATTTATAGTAAATAATTTTCTATAATAAATTTTGCAATATTTGATGTAATTTATGAATATTTGATGTAATTTATGAATATAATTTTTCTTTCTGGATAACTGAAATATTATAAATTCACAAAATAAGAAAATAAATTTATTTATGTTGATATGTATTTAATTCTGTATTCGGAAGTTTTTACTAGTTTAGGATCTCATTATTATTTGTATTTGATTTAACGCGAATAAGTTATAATTTAATAAACCCTTCTATGTTCAGAAAACTAAATTGTTAAAATTAAATTGATTTTTCCTGTTATAAAAAATTAGATACAAAAATATTAATATTACTCCCGTGTTTTATTCAAAATAATATCAACGTATTTATAGTAAATAATTTTGTGTAATAAATTTTGCAATATTTGATGTAATTTATGAATGTCATAATATTCGATTACAATCGATTTTACAGTAACAATAATTACATTTGTAGCTTAATCTATTTAGAAAAGAGAGTGCATAAAAAATGTTTTAAGTTTGATTCTAACCAAGCTGATATGGACTTAATCTAATCTCGGATAATCTTTCAAATTGAAGGTATGTGTGAATTTTGCATCTCCTTCTTTACCTCTTTGTTTTAAACATCACTTTTCATTCAGAAGCTACCAAGTATAGGTCATTTTAGAGCATGAAAAATGTCGTGCACATCTTTGTCGGTTTGGCAAACAAACGAAGTATGGGTTTCAAAGAGCAGTGCACGGACCCTCTCGAAACTTTCTGAGGTGTATATTATCATTTATAACCGTTCCAAAGTATCTACTAGTAAAAAAAAACAGGTTATATCTTCCAAACCTAATTTATATATAACATTGTCGTCTAATTCAGATCACGAAAAGGATTGCGCTTCATTCAACGGCCATATTTGGAATCGGGTTCTACCCCTTGGATAATTTATATAAGGATACAAATCCGGCCATCAAATCTCCTCCTTTGTAATTCTGTTAACTGCTTTATGGGAATGGGTAGCTTCTATCGGATCTAAATTTATCATGCGACATAGTTATATAAGATTAATAAATTGCGTAATCTACTTAAATATGTAGAGATAGATTAAAATGGTGTCATTTTAGTATTAATTAAATGCATTATGTGTAAACAAGAATTCATAGGAAATGTAGCAAAATAAAAAGCATAGAAAAAGTTCCATCTTACGTTTTATCAAGATCTTTTTTATAAGGAAATCCCTTTCGTAAGCCGTATGAAGCAGGAAAGGTTACAAGTGAATCTTCAGAGATCAATAATTTTCTAACTCCAACCTTTTTTTGCATTTTTGCAAGCTTAGAATAGCTGGATAAAAATGCGAATTTTCCTTTCATCACAGGAACAACTGATTCTTGCATAGTATAAAAATGCTTGTTTGAAATTGCATAATCTGCGTGTATCTTAGCATTTCCACATCTTTCATTTTTGCACATCTTTCCTGAAACTAAAGAAATAATTTATCTGTGTACAGTGTGTGCAAATATTTTTAAACATTATTCAGTGAATAATTTTAGCTCAAAATTGCGCTGAAAATTTTAACGAATGAGAAAAAGAACGATATTATAATAAATATCAAAACCGTTTCTCATCCTAGCTATAAAGCATTAGTATCAGAACGAAATAAATAAATAATTCATTTAAATCTTTATTAATTCCTTGCATATTTATGAATTACCGTTTTATTTCATTTCAATAAAGAACTTGCTATTTTAATCATGTAATTCAATTGTAGTATATATTTTCTAACTTATGGCGAATTTTTAAATTTCAAGTTAATGGCCATGGTTATATGATATTTAAATTAATTTTTTAATAAAAAACTTTGCATAGCTATTATCTTTGTTCCACAGTAAATCGGAATTCTCAATCGGAGCAGTCTGTAGTAAAAATATTTGCAATTTGCAGGATTTAAAATATCAAGTTGTTCTAATCTAGGAAATACAATATAAACAATTATAAAAAAATGCTATCTACTCACAATAACGTTTATATATAATTGAAAATGTTATAATGTCAGAAATAAGGAGATAAATTTAAATAATTTTTTCTATTATATACAGGGTGTTTCTTACCACCTGTACCACACTTTTTTCTCGGAAATGCGATGAGAGAGTAAGTAGGGCGAAAAATTTTGATTACCAAAGTATATTCGAAGACTCAAATGGACATAATAAAAATTTTGTGGGCCCATCGGAAATAGGGGCACAATAGGTCAACTTTGAAATCTCCGATGGACACATATCCCGTTTTTGGCAAAATTGAACAAAACTGTAAAAATCAAACAACTTTTGTTTTGAAAGATTTTTAATATTACTTACGGATTGTGAGATATCACAAAAACGTTCTGTCACATGTACCGCCGTTTGGGCTATTCAAGCAATAAGAAGAAAAACAATCCGACAAACAGCGTCTGTGCACTCCATGCTCACTCATAAAGAGATTGGAAACAAGTCGGGAAACCCTTGTTCTTGAGTATGGCTCCGTGTTAAAAGGTAATGGCGAAGCACTTGTCTCATCTAGATTCGAGTACTACCACCGAGTACCTAATCTGTATAATACTGCTCTTTGCTGCTTCGGTAGTGTTCCGCAGGGTGAACACAAGTACACAGATGTCCTCTGTCGGATTCTTCTTCTTCTTCTTATTGCTTGAATAACCCAATCGGCGGCACATATGGCGGCTTAATTTTTTTCTGATATCTCACAATCCGTAGGTGATATTAAAAAACTTTCAAAACAAAACTTATTTGTTTTTACAGTTCTATCCAATTATGCCAAAATCGGCATACGTTTGTATTGCAGATTTCAAAGTTAACTACTTGCGCCTCTAATTTTTTTCTGATATCTCACAATCCGTAGGTGATATTAAAAAACTTTCAAAACAAAACTTATTTGTTTTTACAGTTCTATCCAATTATGCCAAAATCGGCATACGTTTGTATTACAGATTTCAAAGTTAACCACTTGCTCCATTATTTTCCGATGGGCCCTTAAAATTTTTATCATGCCCATTCGATTCTTCGGATATACTTAGAATTTTTTTTCTAATTCCTATTTCATCGCGTTTTCGAGAAAAAGGATGGTACGGATGGCAAGAAACACCCTGTACATTAGGTTTTCAATCTTAATGTTATTACGCCGTTTTGTTCAAATTGAAGTTAATGACGCATTTATTAGTGTTATAGTCGAAACAGTTTTTATATGGCAGTTTTCCATAACAAACTTTGCAATACTCTTTGATATATTTTGTGGATGTCATAATTTCCATTACAATCGATTTCGAAATACTAATAATTAAACATGTAGCTCCATCTTTTTAAATATACAATGCATTTATTTTTTTTAGATTTTACTGAACTTTGCAACACTCTTTGATATATTTTGTGGATGTCATAATTTCCATTACAATCGATTTTGAAATACTAATAATAATTAATTAAACATGTAGCTTCATCTTTTTAAATATACAGTGCATTTAATTTGTTAGATTTTATTCTAATGAAAATGATATGGATCTCTTCCAACCTTGGATACGTTTTCAACTTGTGAGTAAACCTTAATTTCCTTTTTTTCTTTTCTTAGAGGATGCCAACTATAGGGCATTCCAGTGTCCGTCAAATGTCCCATATCCTTGGTGAATTGACGTATAAAACGAAGAAGGAATTTTAACGAAACGAACCGGAACAAGTCAAAAAATTTTTAAAGGTGTGTACTGTATATTTATAATCAATTCAAAAACACGTACTAGTGAGTGGGGAAAAACCCGGTAACTGGATCAAACTGGATACTCCTTAACTTTGTGATGACTGCTGCAATCTAGTAGCGAAGTGACAAATTATTTCTAAGCTATCATTATGCCAGTATAAAATAACTTAGAGATGATGGTTGCAACATCGCCTCCAATTCAGCTCGTACTCGGATCATAAAGATACATGGGTACCCAGTTTGACCTGTCTATTCGGTTTTGCCCACTTTCCTTACGAAAAGCAAGAGGTAGGGTCCTTCACATTGCTTGTTGCATAAAGTTGTGGTCTGATTGATAGCATGAAAACGCTTAGCCTTTCCGAGCAAGGATTATGATTATAATCGAGGTTTTGCCTTTGGATAATTCATATAAGGGTTCGGTGCCGGCTATTCATATATATCTTCTGTAGGGTGTGAATCGCTTTACAGGTGTGAGTAGCCTGAGATAAGTTCTGATTTTTTCCCTTCAGATATTTATTTAAGTTTGGGAAATATATTAAAAAATATAGAGATAGAATGATTTAAATAGCCTTTCCGAGCAAGGATTATGATTATAATCGAGGTTTTGCCTTTGGATAATTCATATAACGGTTCGGTGCCGGCTATTCACACATATCTTTTGTAGGGTGTGAATCGCTTTACGGGTGTGAGTAGCCTGTGATAAGTTCTGATTTTTTCCCTTCACATATTTATTTAAGTTTGGGAAATCTATTAAAAAATATAGAGATAGAATGATTTAAACAATAATATTTTTATTTTTATTAAATGTTATTATATAAACAAGTTTCGCTGTAAAAATGAAACAAAATAAAAGCATAGAAAAAAATTCCATCTTACATTTTATCAAGTTCTTTTCTATAAGGAAATCCTTTTCGAATGCCATATGAAGCAGGAAATGTTACAAGCGAATCTTCGGACATCGACAGTTCTCCAAACCCATTAGATTTTCGAATTTTTTTAAGGCTAATAGAACCATCTATAAACGCATATTTCCCTTTCAACACTCGAGCAATTGATTCTTCCGCATTATAAGTATCCTTGTTTGAAGTAATATGGTCTGCGAGTATCTTAGCATTTCCAGTTTTTGAATTCTAAATAATCGTTATATTAAGATTACTTTCTCCAAACCCATTAGATTTTCGAATTTTTTCAAGGCTAATAGAACCATCTATAAACGCAAATTTCCCTTTCAACACTCGAGCAATTGATTCTTCCGCATTATCAATATCCTTGTTTGAAGTAATATGGTCTGCGAGTATCTTAGCATTTTCAGTTTTTGAATTCTAAATAATCGTTATATTAAGATTACATTTTGCCTTTAAAATGTACAGTCAAACACCGATAAGACGCCATTATCCATTCGGCGACGATTTTGGCTGTCAATCGGGATTGGCAGTTTATCGAAAACACGTGTGGTATAGAAATTAAAATGAACTCTGAATTTGTTTTATTTAATAAAATATAGTATATTTATATTTAGCTTCCAACCTTAATATTTCTAAAAAACTGTACACTTTACATATGCGTGCTGTGTATGTAGAGTACTATATAGAAAATAGTGAATTCGTTTCTGGAAAGCAAATGGTTAACACCATCTCTTCCACCCGCTGATTACAAATGAACCTAGAGAGCTTCTAATATATACAGTACTGATGAACTTCAGGATATGAGTCATCATTCGTTTCTGGAAAGCAAATGGTTAACACCATCTCTTCCACCCGCTGATTACAAATGAATCTAGAGAGCTTCTAATATATACAGTACTGATGAACTTCAGGAAATGACTCATCTTGCATGCCTCTGGCGGATTAACTAGAACAAATACAATACAAAAAGGAATATTTGTTTAGACCTTTCTATTGGCGGATGGCAGATGGCGTCTTATCCGGGTTTACCTATTCCATTAACATAGGGAAGATCCGTTCCGCCAAATTTCTTCGCAGTTTGCAAGGATAGCTGCTTAACAAGGGTGTCTTTTCGGGGTTTGACTGTATTTTTCTCTCTACCGTCTTTTCCGGGTTTACCTATTCCATTAACATAGGGAAGATCCGTTCCGCCAAATTTCTTTGCAGTTTGCAAGGATAGCGGCTTAACAAGGGTGTCTTTTCGGGGTTTGACTGTATTTTTCTCTCTATATATATAGTATCAATAAGAATGTAACTATACAATACCATTAAAAATGTAACTATACTGCTGCCTTTTATAGTTCCACAAGAGAATTTTCCGTTTCCGATAGAAGAGGCCAATTCTTCGAAAGTAGTGGGCACATACTCCAATACGGGAGAAGTCATGAACGACATTAAGTTCCCACTATAACTGCATACCAAAATGACGACAGATAACAACCACACTCCAATTGAAAATCTTGACGAAATTTTACAGACATTGCGTAAATTACTACCTGAAATAAACAAGAAATATTATCAAGTTGAAAATATTAAAATCAATTGAACATTTGCATTAGAGAACAAAACATTTGCCAAATATATTTAATACCTTAGTAGTGATCAATATATTGTTATCTGTATAAATATTTTATGTAAACTACATACCTTGGAGTGCTAAAGTACCAAATAGATACCAAATTACCGACGGAAATGATCGAAAAGTACCAGTTTCATTCGATGATTCACATTTCAGTACTTGGCGTAATAAAATTCCAAATATTATTGTTAATATAAAAAGTGCAATCCAAAGCTATAAAATGATTTAAATAAGTAGTTAATAGAGTTTGTTGAACATTTATGCAGAATATCAGATCTTAATTCCTGTATATACGAATCACATTGAAAAATCTGCATATACATTTATACAAACTGCACTTAAATATAAAACCACTTTCTAAAAAGTTTCTATATCATCACTTAATTAATTATTTAAAAATATTGTATATTAAATAGAGAGCATCAGCGCGTTCATCTATCTATAACAGATAAATGCTATTCATTAGCAATTGTCTATACATAGATAGATCTTGTATTCTGTCATCTATTATTAGTTTCTTTTTATTTGTCACCTACATTGATTACATACACTTTTCATAATATGATAGTTTAGACCGAATTTGTTATTATTTACAATAAAAAGCATGGAAATTTTAGCGACGTATTTAATAATTGAAATGAGTAATTCCGTACATCCTTGCTATAGCTTTCATATTATAATTTAAGAATAGATATTCTGCATCCATTTTATGTTATTAAATTATTAAAATATTATATTTCACAAATTGAGATAATAATAATAATAATAATCAATTTACTTCAAAATTGAAAGGCCTGATGATGGAATTCCAGTTTGATTCATAGCCACCAGTTTTCACAATAAACTGAATTTGATGAAATTCAAAACTTGTTGAATAGTCAATAGCTTGGAATCGATCGTAGGAAATGAAAATTGGTATAAAAGTGATATCTGCTTCCTGAAAAATACCATTTTTGTTTGATTCATAGCCACCAGTTTTCACAATAAACTGAATTTGATGAAATTCAAAACTTGTTAAATAGTCAATAGCTTGGAATCGATCATAGGAAATGAAAATTGGTTTAAAAGTGATATCTGCTTCCTGAAAAATACCATTTTTGTAATTTTATTTTTTCGTAATAATAATTATAAAGTAAATCTCATTTTAAGATGGTAGTGATAAAGTATTGCATTGCAAGTGATGTTAGCAAATAATTATTTTGCATTGAATTATTGTGGGACTCAAATTAATAATTTTATGTAGAAAACAAACTTTATAAGATAGACTATTAATTAAGACTTTATAAGATAGACTTATTTCAATATTTTTTGGAAAATGCCAATTCATCGTCAGGTTTCTGTAATATTGATTTTCTTGAACGTCGCGTTTGAATTCTACCTAGGAAATTGTATATTGATTCAAATTAAATAACATTCGTCCTTTCTGTAAACATATGACTCCAAAAATTTCTACTCCACATATATAATAGTTACTTTCACAGCATACATAATGCATAAACGGAAAATTCTGAAAATCGTCTTTATGGTTGCATAATCTAAAAATTTGGCATATGAAAATAATATGCTAAAAGCGTACAGCACATTATTTTTAGATTGAATTTGAGTTGCAAATAATTTTTCTATTTTTTAATTTGTTTAAATATTTAAGAATGAAATCTGAAAATGTCAAAGACATATTTGCAAGTAATGTTTACATATTCAGTATGCATTAATACTTCCCCCGTTATAGGCAATATGCCAACCTCGAAATTATTTAAAATTTATGCTGCCAGAAATCTAATTATTTTTTATTATTTTTCTAAACAATATCTTTTAACCTGGAATAGCCAATTCTTTGAAAAAACTTTATAATAGTCAATTTTTAGAACAATTGGCTATCGTTTATCTAATTCTTTGTAATCGCAAAAATCTTTTGCCATAAAATCAGAAATACTAAATGCCGATCAATGATATACAGAAGCCTCCAAAATAATAAAACAAATACTTAAAAATAAACTTTTCCTAAACTAATAATCCTCTTTTAATTAACATAAAGACTCTAAATAACACTAACGCCACAAGGTAACAAAATAGAAGTATTTAATAACGGAACATGAAAAATATTAACCCTTTAATATATTTCTGATACACTTACAAATACCTTCCTATTAGCAGCCAACCGAATGGACAAAATAATAACCGAAATAATATTACTGCGCAAAAATCTTTTGCCATAAAATCAGAAATACTAAATGCCGATCAATGATATACAGAAACCTCCAAAATAATAAAACAAATACTTAAAAATAAACTTTTCCTAAATTAATAATCAGCTTTTAATTAACATAATGACTCTAAATAACACTAACGCCACAAGGTAACAAAATAGAAGTATTTAATAACGGGACATGAAAAATATTAAACCCTTTAATATATTACTGATACACGTACAAATACCTTCCTATTAGCAGCCAACCGAATGAACAAAATAATAACCGAAATAATATGATCGTTTCAATTAAAATAATAAAATTTATTAAAACTGAAAGAGTCTCCATTATATCAAATGAACTGTATCTCCTTCTTAGGAATGTTTCTTCTTCTTATAGGTCTCCCTCTTTTATCTTTCTTAAGATAAACCACCTATAAATTATCGAAGACAAAAAAATAAAACCAAAATCGAAATAATTATTATATATCTGAAAATAATAAAAACGAAAGAATTATTCAACACATTATCCCAAAATAAAAAATCAAAATCATTCATTCCTTATTTATTTCTATTAAAAAAATAATTTCTATAGCCAACTTTTTAGATATTTCCCTAACAAAACTAAAATACAAGAAGGGACAACTCAATAGTGAAAAGTAAAAAATAAATCTACAGAAAATTAATTCAAATATAGCACTATCACTAGAAACAGTTTTAAATACACAAACAAATTCACTCTTGTACAATAAAACTGCTTTCTTCTCTGATAACCAAATTAAAAATTCGTCATCTACCACAGGAGACCAAAAAGATTTTATCGTCATCATGATTCGGATGCTCTAGGGATCTGAAATCTGGGCCACCAACTCTTTCATCTCTACATATTCAGCTGATAGGGCAATATACACTGCTCATGCCAGTGGAACAGTTGTTTAATCCCATCTTTGTAAAATTCGGTATATTTGAGGCAAATCAGCTTTCCACAGAAGTAATGACCACCTCATCATGGAAAAAACTTCTCCATAAATACAAGGATAGTTTCAATAAGTAAGGAAACAACATTATAGTACTCCTAAAAGAACTGTATATTGTATCCTTATTTACATATTAATTCAAATATAGCACTATCACTAGAAACAGTTTTAAATACACAAACAAATTCACTTTTGTACAATAAATCTGCTTTCTTCTCCGATAACCAAATTAAAAATTCGTCATCTACCACAGGAGACCAAAAAAATCTTATCGTCATCATGATTCGGATGCTCTAGGGATCTGAAATCTGGGCCACCAACTCTTTCATCTCTACATATTCAGCTGATAGGGCAATATACACTGCTCATGCCAGTGGAACAGTTGTTTAATCCCATCTTTGTAAAATTCGGTATATTTGAGGCAAATCAGCTTTCCACAGAAGTAATGACCACCTCATCATGGAAAAACTTCTCCATAAATACAAGGACTGTTTCAATAAGTAAGGAAACAACATTACAGTAATCCTAAAAGAACTGTATATTGTATCCTTATTTATATATTTATAATATTTATATATTTATAATATTGTTTCATGTAACTCACATTTAATTTAAGCTAAAAATAATATGGAATAATTTATGCTGTTTTACATTTGAGTAGTGTATATAGTTAGAGAAATAAAAGTTCCTGCCTTCAGTTTCAATCAACTTGAAATTTTTTTCTAAACTTTTCGATGATTGCTTTTGAAAAATATGCTTTTGAATAATTTCTCAGAAAAGAAAATAAGACGAAAATAACATTAAGTTTATTTTCGTCTTATAATCTTTCTAAAATCCGAAGGATATTTGAAATACTTTGCAAGAATTTGAATGAATAATTTTTAGTAATTGTTTACATATAATAATACTCATCTCATTATTTCAAATACATTTTTCTCATCTCTAATATAAAGAGAATATTCAATGTAGTACAGTATAACTTACAAACATTTATATGTTAATTAAATAATGTTTTACATATAATAATACTCATCTCATTATTTCAAATACATTTTTCTCATCTCTAATATAACGAGAATATTCAATGTAGCACAGTATAACATACAAACATTTATTTGTTAATTAAATAATATAGAAACGAAACTGTATGGAAATCCATATTTACCAGTTTTTATATAATGTTTCAAAAAAAAATTCTTTTGATTAAAAGATTCAAAAATATTCGTGAAATTATTCAATTTAATGATAATTTTTTACCTATTTTGATAAGCATTTAAAAGTAATAACACTAACAAATTTAATATATCATAACTAGTATATGAGAATTTTAAAAATAAAAAAATTTTGACAAACTTTTAAAGCGATTTGGCCAACCATTCCAGTCAATGTTCCGTTTTTCTCTAGTAATCCAAAGTTGCTTGGTATTGGATGTGCTAATTCGTACCTGAAAATATGAATAAATTTACGTGAAAATTAGTTATAAGGTTATCGTGTCAATAGTATAATTTTCATTTATATTATTGACCAAACTGTGTTCTAACGACTATATCATAACTAGTATATGAGAATTTTAAAAATAAAAAAATTTTGACAAACTTTCAAAGCGATTTGGCCAACAATTCCAGTCAATGTTCCGTTTTTCTCTAATATTCCAAAGGTGCTTGCTATTGGATGTGCTAATTCGTACCTGAAAATATGAATAAATTTACGTGAAAATTTGTTATAAGTTTATAGTGTCAACAGTATAATTTTCATTTATATTATTGACCAAACTGTGTTCAAATGACAGGTTATTTGTGGTTAAGTCGCTATATCCTCATGCGATATGCGATGTATAAAGTCGCCGTTTCTAGGGCCACCAAAAACTGGCCCAAAACCATGATGGAATTAACCGGAAGGCTGAAGAATAGGGTTCAGTGGACTGGGTTCCCGATATGGCTTAGATTTACAATAATTTTTTATATAGTACATGTAAACACCGAAGAAAGATATATACATTATATATATCTGTATGCCGGAGGTAAAGGGCAATATGTCCATTTTTTCAATATTGGAATACTGTTATTAGTTTGATGTACTTTCATAGGGTATTAAATCCTATAAGGCTTAGATTTACAATAATTTTTTATATAGTACATGTAAACACCGAAGAAACATATATACATTATATATATCTGTATGTCGGAGGTAAAGGGCAATATGTATATTTTTTCAATATTGGAATACTGTTATTAGTTTGATGTAATTTCATAAGGTATTAAATCCTATTTCAATAAATAACAGAGATATTCAAAGATAAACGGCACAATGTCCACAAACTTTTTAAATATATTTTAAATTGAAAAATTAATAAACATTAAAAACTACAGTATTGTAATTTAAAAGGCAATAGTCCGAAGAATAAATGTACAAGGATTTATCAAAGTTATTCATTAACGAGCAAACTGGAAATAAACACAAAAAAAAAACCTTTAAACTGCTCTCCTGTAAAATTTCACTTTTCTGACATAGTGCCCTTTACCTCCGGCATACAGATATATATGATAGCATGGTAGATATATAAAAGATATCAACCATATATGGTTTCCGATATAAAGAACTGCGCTATCTAATTTTAATTTCGACAACGCAATAAATCTTTATGACAATTCTATAATAGCTTTTCGTCTGTTGTATTTATATAGAAATTCAGTTAATTTTACATATTCTTTATTTTTATTGGAATGGTATTCTGTATTATCTGAAATGTCATTGAATTCGGTTTAATATTTTTTCATTTTGTAAAAAAATTAATGTTTTAAATTATGTAATAAAACAATTTTTTATTTTATATACAACTATTGTGTAACAAAAAATAAAAATAAATCAATATGATGTAAACTACAGTTTTCTTTTAAATTATGCAATAAAATACATTATTTAAAAAAAATAATTAACATCGAAATACAATATACAACATTACGTTAATGAAGTAATTTTTAACAGGTATGCCGCGGCTCACTGTTGGGCTATGAAGGAAATAAATATATGTACAAAATATATATAAATGAATATGATATATAGTTTTAATTTATTTCTTGTGTTTAATAAGAAAACTGTATTTTATTTCTTTTTATAAAAATTGCGCTATCTAATTTTAATTTCGACAACGCAATAAATCTTTATGACAATTCTATAATAGCCTTTCGTCTGTTTTATTTATATAGAAATTCAGTTAATTTTACATATTCTCTATTTTTATTGGAATTGTATTCTATTGTGTAAAAATAAATTATTTCAAAACATCTACTGTGGTTTTATAGATTTTTCAGTTATAGTCTAATGATTTAATGTTTTTTTCATCTTATACTAATTGTAGGCATTTCTATAGATAGCGGGCGAGGTGCGTGAATATCAGCGGCCCAGTATTGAAGACGGAGATCGGTAAAAACTAATATTAGCGGCCCAGTATTGAAGACGGAGATCGGTAAAAACTAATAATTAGGTATCTATTTTAATAAATCATTAAAAATGATACCTAATTATTATTTTTACATATTATTTATTTGCCTACGAATTACCTAATTTATTTTAGAATTTATTATTACTTCATTTAATTGGGTCAGCCACTTAATTGGGACAAAATAGATTGGTCCGATGTGTCCCAATTAAGCGGAATCCACTGTATATGGATAGATTTGTCTGCTGGATGGTTTTGTAGAAGCCTGCTATCCTTTCCCCCTGGAGGACCCGGTTTCAATTTACGAATCCCATATCTCCAGTATTCTCAGGTTAGATCTTTAAACAAACTACACCTGACTAATTACTTACAAGAGATGTAGAGGTTGTGATGACCATGGAAAGCCATATCTTAGTACTCATGAAGTAAAAAATTTCAATATCATGGAAATATTTTTATTTTCAAAGACGACTGATATAATCCATAATACAATTTCATAAAATATAAAAATAGAAAACAGATTTATATAATCATTATTTAAAAAAAGTTACAATATTACTTTGCGAAATGAATTTTGAAAATAAATGGATTCGTTTTATTGTATATAGTAATTACTTTCAACTTCTAAAAACTTTTTTGCGTGAAGAAAACTTTTCGTAGATCACGCATTTTGTATGACTCAAATAAATTTTTCAAGGCCATACTTATTATTTGCTTATAAATATATATAATCAATTTATTCTACGCACAATCTGAATAATATTAAATATATTTTTAATCATCTTGTTTGGTATTTTATATTTAACATAAGAATCGGTATTCCATGTCTGATCACTTTTGATTTAGATTAAGTCAGTTTGAATTATCACTTCTGGTAAACTGGAAGTGTGGGAGCTGGATTTGATGCTGACTTGTGAGTCTTGAAGATACTAAGCGACTGCCTATACTAATACGCCCGATGAAAACGATTCACAATCATTGCTCTAGAAGGGCCAGAAAAAACCCTGAAATTAAATATCATATCATGTTTTTAGTTACATGTTTAAAGAAACGTAATCAAAGTTAACAAAGAATTTGATAGGTGTTATTTCATTGATTTGTTAGGTTCGACATTTGTAATAGCCAAACGCAAATCTGTTTCTAAATTTTCATTAGTTAAGCGGAAGTGTTACTTGGTGCCCGTGCTCAATTTTTTTAAATTACCTATTTCACACACATAAATAGAATTGAATTTCATATGATTAGAAATGTATTGATGCTGCTTATTTGGACAATAAACGCAGAAATTTATCCTTTTCCTTGAATTTCATATGATTAGAAATGTATTGATGCTGCTTATTTGGACAATAAACGCAGAAATCTAGCCTTTTCATATAAAATTATGTATCTTATAAAACGTATACATTGAATATAAAAGTTTTAATGTAACCGTAACTATTATTAAACATATTGCTCAAAAATGACACAATATTAAAGTTTCTGAAATAAAAGAAATACCTGAAATCTAATTCTTCCTGAAGTATTTTGAAGACTTCATTATTCGAACATTTGATTATTTTTTCCCCGGTTCTGTCAAGTTTCATAAAATGAGGGTCCTGATTGATCAATATTTTAAAATTAGAATATATCAGTATCTAAGAAACATAAAAAAATAACCCGTGAAAAAATACTTTACATTTAATCCGGCGACCCTCCATGTTTTATTCTTTTCTCCTGAAAGAATTTTAGATATAATATCATTAAAACAATTATATTTGTATCAATTTTAAAGCAGATAAGACTGAATAGAATCCAAAACCGAATTGAATACCTTTTAAGAGAATTTAGAAAATTAAAATATTACAATAAATAATTAGAGAATTTCTTAAAAGAAAATCAAAATAGATTTAATTTCTCTCAAGTTTATTGACTAATATATTGATCATTGATTTCAACACTTAAACTAATATTTTGTTACAGTACGAAACTATATATAAAAATATGATAGATTAGCGGAAAACAATAGAAAAATATTTCCTCTATGTAGGAATTACACCATTCTGTTTTTAGTTATATTCTTTGGACAATAATTCTTAGAAAGTAATTTAAACAAAAACGAAATCACGTTTAAAAATAGACTTTACCTTGAATGTAACGGAAAGACATAATTCCAAATAGCAGATTGCCTATCCATTGAAACATTTTGCAAGTTTGGAGATGAATACAAAAATCAATATGGTACACGAAAATGGTAAACGGCGATACAGGTTTTTCCCCTTTACGAAAGTTAAGCGTTTCTATGGAACATTTTGTAAGCTGAAATGATGTAAAGGAAAGAACCAATTACTAATAATTTCTATGGGAAAATTAGGTTTTTCCCCTTTACGAAAGTTAAGCGTTTCTATGGAACATTTTGTAAGCTGAAATGACGTAAAGGAAAGAACCAATTACTAATAATTTTTATGGGAAACATTTTGAACATTCCCAGAACAAAAATAATGTATCAAATCGTATGAAATTACATATAAATCTAAAATTACATTATCTTAAAGTAAAAGCAGAAATAATATGATAAATTCACACCTTATATATAGTAGGAGTAGTATATGCATACTGTAGTTTCACTTAGAGTGCCACTTGTGTTTTCAGTTATGGCATATACAGCGCATCTGATGACAGCGATTTAGTGACAATCACATGCTAGTTGACAATTTCGATAGTATCAATTGAAAGGTAGAATAATAGACTTCAACGATTTGGAATCGGATCTGTTAAAAAAACTAAATATGTCGGATTCGAATTGAACATACATCCACAAGGTAATAATCTGCTTTTTAACCGTATACAGTGGACTCCGCTTAATTGGGATACGTCGGGCCAAGCCATTTTTTCCCAGTTAAGCGACTGTCCCAATTAAACGAAGTAATAATAAACTCTAAAATAAAATATGTAGCCTAATTCGTAGGTAAATAAATAATAGGTAAAAAATAATAATTAGGTACCTATTTTAATGATTTATTAAAATAGGTACCTAATTATTTGTTTTTTACCGATCTCCGTCTTCAATACTGGGCCGCTGATATTCACGTCTCGCCCGCTAACTATAGAAATCCATTGATCTAATCCTTCGACTTCTGAATCCATTCCATCACGCTTTCTTTTCGATGTTCCTGGAATTTCTTTCTGCATTGCCCATTCCTTACGCAGTTGATTTTCTTTTTGTAGGAGACGCGTTTATGGTATATTTTGGTTTATTTCAGCGAGTCTACGATAGCTTGTATTAAATGGATGGCTTTTAATTTTATTCAGCTAAGCAATTTTACTTGAATGTAAAATCCTTTCTTGACAACTTGGCAAAGATTAGTGTATGCATGGGTATCCATACTTGCGAAAAATCCCTAAAATATATCAAAAATTGAAATTTCCTTTTCTGCTACTGTCCCAATTATGCGAAAAGTTGTCCAATTAAGCGTTTAAATTTTTGTATTAGTTTATTGGTTTAATTTTCATTTTTTGAGATTTGCCCCAATTACGCGGCTGTCCCAATTAACCGGTATCCCAATTAAGCGGAATTCACTGTATATGCTTCATATTGAATAGTACCGATTTGCGTTTTCCCAGATAGATTAAATTTAATAATGCATTATATATATTATACGGATAGATTTTTCGTATGAATGGTTGCAATGGAGGAGTGCTGCGCTTCCACCATATATGATCCTGGTTCATTATACGCATCCTACATCTCCAGTGTCTTCATATGGGACGATAAACTAACTGTATCTGACGGTTGACCCATTAAAGATGAAAGCGAGCTTAATGAGCATTGAAATGCCTAGCAGCTTAGTATTCATCAAGTGAAATTTTTTTCCTAACTCAAACATCCTATTCTGAAATAAGTTTCAATATCATGGAAATATTTTGATTTTCAATTACAACTCATATAATCCATAAGTCAATTTCATAAAATATAAAAATAGAATTGATTTATATAATTCTTATTTAAAAAATCACGATATTACTTTGCGTAGTGATTTTTGAAAATAAATAAATGGATTCGGTTTATTGTATTCATATCGTAATTAGTTTCAGCTTTTACAAACTTCCTTACGTGAAGAAAGTTTTCGTAAATCACGCAATTTTGTACGAAACAATAACTTTTGCAAGGCTGTATTTATTATAAAATATTATATGTGTTTATATATCTGAATAATCAATTTATTCTACATACAATTTGAATAACAATAAATATATTCTGTTTATCATCGTTTTTGTAATTTAAATTTAACATAAGAATCGATTTTGCCCGTCTGATCGTTTATGATTTAGATTAAGTTACTTTGAATTATGCTTTCTGGAAAAAATGATCTGTGTCACAGATTTGAAACCGAACTTTCAAGATGGTAAGCGATTTCCTCACAAAGCAGTCATATGGCCAATTTAAATGATTCACAGTCACAGTTCTAGAAAAATAATAAATTTGAATATATTTTGTATGAAAATCTACTTAAAAATTAAGTAAGATATCCAATCTAACAGAAAATATAATTTCAATATCAATCTTTTTCAACAGTCTTTTTCTCTAAATGGACGAAATAAAATATAAATTTCATTCAAAATGTATAAAATTTATAAGAATTGTCTATCGGAATTCCAATGAACACATTTTATCCATATTTGTTTTTATTCCAGTTTGAATAAAATAAACTTCTGATTAACATTATTATCCATAAATTTTATCATCATATTTTGAAAATTTTTAAAATATTTAAATTTCGAACTTTCATTATAAATTGTACTGTAGAAAATGCGCCTTTTGGTAACGAGTTTAAACTGAAACTTTAGTTTAAAAATAATTATCAACACAAAATATTTCGACATACGCAGTTTCTGAAATATGCGATTTCAATGATAAGGGATGTCGGCTACAATGGCCGTTAGGAGACATTCCGGCTTTCCATCTACAGGATCAGGGTTCGAGTCTCGCGTCCCAATGTAATATTTATCATCGAGTGCTGCCCAGCCTGTCAATCCCTGTCCTCCCCAATCCTTCTGACCCCTTCGCAGGAGTAGACAGCCTGTAAAACGACTTGTTTCGCTCTGTCATTTAGTATTCTAATAGAATGGAAAGTGAAGTCATCTGTTATGAGAATGAATAAGTTTATTTTAGATGAATTTTTATAACTTGCCGATGAAAATTTCATTATCCAATTTATTTTTTAGAGAAATATAATTTAAATTTAAAATCTTAAATTTTCTTATTTATGCTTAATATATGCTTCATTTACCCATTCCGTTTACTAATGCGCCCAATTATGTATATTAAATTTAAATATTATTGAATTTCACCCAATTTTTTTCGATTAATTAATTGTATAAGTGGGGGACTTTCTTAAAAAC
Source organism: Olivierus martensii (assembly GCA_000484575.1). Lineage (NCBI taxonomy): Eukaryota > Metazoa > Arthropoda > Arachnida > Scorpiones > Buthidae > Olivierus > Olivierus martensii. The sequence continues at coordinate 179,365 of AYEL01065158.1, read as the reverse complement.
GTTCATATTGAATTTAACCGAATTGAACTTTTGTAGATTCTTTAAGTTTAATAGCAGGATATGTATTTATAGTTAATAAACGGATAAAGGTGATCGACGGATTGGCAGGATGAAATGTTTTGCTTTTCATTCTGCTAATCCGTTCGGGACTTCTGTTCGAATTAGGTTCATATCTCTTGCAACAATTTATGATGTGGTCTGGGCCCGATTCTCGATCCCCGTTTTTCTCAATCTAGCTTACCGTTACACAAAGTTGGGAAGTCTATTAAGGGACTTGTTTCGCCAAGTTACTTAGTATTCTTAATGAGGCAGAAGTGGTATCATGTAGCAAACAACGGTTAGAGGTGTCGGCTAGCTGGACGCAATAGCGGCTACGGTGCTACCAAAATGGAGGATCTGGTTCAATTTCTGCATCTATTGAACTTCATCTTCTACCTGAAGTTTGATCTCACCAGGCTACTCGATGAGTTCTATGTGCGAAACATTTCATTTTCATATTGGTCACCTATTGTTGTACCAATATAAAAATAAAATGTCTGGCACATAGAACACATCGAGTAGGAAGCGCGTAAAACCAGAGAAAATTACGGATACAGTTCAAACCTCATTTAATTCTTTCATCTAAAATTTTTTTATAATCCAGACATCCTGCTCCGAAATGAATTTCAATATCATAGAAATATTTTTATTTTCAATAAACATTGGAATAATCCAAAAGTCAGCTATTTAATTAATTAAATAAAATAAAAAAAAATTATTTATATTATCAGCATTGAACATAATGAGATAATTATTTTCTAGTAAATATAATTAAAATTTTAAAAAAATAAGAATATTAATTTCCAAAATGATTTGTGAAAAAAGGATTCAATATATTATTTTTATTTTTTAATTTGCTTCAACTTTTACGTATTTATTTGCGTGAGCAAAGTTTTTTTAAGTCACGCATTTTGGGCGATATAATAAACTTTTCAAGGCCAAATTTGTTAGATGTTTATATATATATATTTCTGATGATTTAATATATAAAGCCTGATTGAATTCTGAAATAATAAATATTGTGTAGGGTTTGATTATTTACGCAGCAGCAACACCTAAGATTTATTTGCGTGAGCAAAGTTTTGTTAAGTCACGCAGTTTGGGTGATATAATAAACTTTTCAAGTCCAAATTTGTTTGATGTTTATATATATATATTTCTGATGATTTAATATGTAAAGCCTGATTGAATTCTGAAATAATAAATATTGTGTATGGTTTGAATATTTACGCAGCAGCAACACCTAAGATGTATGTAGAAAAATCAAATATTCTGAAATAATAAATATTGTGTATGGTTTGAATATTTACGCAGCAGCAACACCTAAGAGGTATGTAGAAAAATCAAATAGAAGTTATCAAATAAATTTCAAATTTAAACAAATTATTAAATTCATGGCAGAACGAAATTAAACAAGCATATTAACAATTATTAAAATTCAACTGTGCAGGATATTATTAATAACCAAAAAAATTTTTTGGAAATATATTTAAATGGAGAGATAAAAAACGATTATTTCATCTTCAATGTTCCTCAGAAATCAATAAGAAAGTTTCATTTTATCCATATTCCAAATAGAGAATGCAAAAATATAATAGATCTATTCTTATTCCTGCTCCAATGTATGTTAAAAAAATTAATTGTTGCATGTTCATTTATCTGTTCAATCTATGTTTATTATTGTTATTTTGTTTTTATTATTACTTTGTTTCTTGCGAATTGCCTAATTTTGCAATTAAACAATTGTAATGTAGTAAAGGAATAAATAAATAATTATATATAATCAATTATTTTACACATAATCTCAATAACATTAATATATTTGGTTACTCAAGTTTTGTATTTTGTATAATATTAAGTTTCTGGCGCAATAGAAGCTTTTCTGAGGCTGTGAATCCTTGAGTTTGGATCACAACACATAATCTAAATAACATTAATATATTTGGTTATTCAAGTTTTGTATTTTGTATAATTTTAAGTTTCTAGCGAATAGAAGCTTTTCTGAGGGTGCGAATCCTTGCGTTTGGATCAGATGAATTTGAAGCCGAGTATCGACAGACGGGCCCAGATCCATAAATATATATATGATTCCCTGGATCTAACCTCTTGACGCGGGCCGAGTATCGACAGACGGGCCCAGATCCATAAATATATACGATTCCCTGGATCTAACCTGTTGACGCAGAGAATCCATACTTAACTGGCTTGTGCGATCTGAGTTCATTTTTGACTATCACAGATTTAGTCCTTGAAAGTTGGCATTTATTGTGCTAGAAACGAACCTCTTTTTTAAGACGGATTTTGGTCTATTGAAATCATTCATTCAACATTCCGGTTAATCCCATCACGATAATGAAATATAATTTGGATCGTTAAAGAACGATAATTTTTTTACTTTTAGAGCGTTAAAGGTTAAGATATGAAAATAAAATAAAGACAGGAGTATTTCAAAATTACTCCTGTCTTTATTTTTTCTATATCTTACGGCAAAATGTCCTTGCAACAATATATCCATGCAGCAAATTGTCCTAATACTAACAAATAAGTCTAACTAGTGGGCCATTGTCAGGATAATGCCAGAAACGAAAGTATGTCCCAATCTGACCCTTCTTATGACCATTTGTATTTACGACAGTGTTATGAAACCCATTAATTCTGTGATTGGTCAATGAAATTCAATGGGTTAATATCCCTTATTCAATGATAGAATATACAGAAAGCATCCTTTTTTTATCTGAGTTTTGTGGTTTTGTGTTTTATATATTTGCTAAGATAATGTATAGTGTCCTAGTAAACATTTGAAGTGAGAAATCTATAATTTTGGACATTTTCAACTTACAGTGGTGGGGTTCAATTTTGAACCCCACTGTAAGTTGAGAACTACAATAGGGTTCACAATGTATATATTCTTTTTCCTATTATTATTATTATTATTATTATTATTATTATTTTCATTTTAGTTACTAAATAACCAATACAGAATAATTTGAGGCTTGTTGAAAGAAGAAAACTTCAAAATACAAACTAATTGGTGTGAAATAATCAGTTTTTCTGTAAAGCTCAGAATTATAATGTATTGGTTAAGATAGACTAATATTAGTAAAAAGGAAAAACTAATATTTAGTAGATGAATAGATTATGATTTAGGTATAATCAGTCAAGATCTAGGTAAACAATGATAAAACCTAATATATTTAATATTTTTGCAAAATTATTGATTGTATCAAGATATTGATATGTTATTGATTGCATCAAGATATTGGGTAAATCAACTAAGTATAATTTAGTGGTTTTCATCTAAATCAAGGCTGTCCAACCCACGGCCCAGTGCTGTAATGAATGCAGCCCACCATAAAATTATGAACTTCCTCCTTTCTGTTATTTGTTTTGAGATTTTTATGTATTTAGTAAAATTTAATGAAGTTTTTATTATTTAAGTACCTATCTACATTTCCTATTTCCATTTTCTAAAATACTTCTTATGTCAGTGATTAAAACTTCTTAATCCGCTCAATGATTTGAAAAAATTTTTGAATGAAAAGAAGTCGAAGATTATTATGTTACAACAGTTTTGATTATTTGTCATGGTGAATATCATATATTATACATTATTTATTAACTTTTTTGTTTAACAATTATTGTTAGAATTAGTATTTTTTATGTGCGGCCCGAGATAACTTTTCCTCTTCAATTGCGGCCCGAGACAACTTTTTCCTTCAAATGCGGCCCAAGAAAGCCGAAAGGTTGGACACCCCTGATCTAAATCAACATTTTCCAAATGTTTTCTGCAAGACTCTGGGATTCTGTGAAAAAGAAAATATTAAAAAAATCACTTTTCTTACAAAAATATAATATAGGTAACCCTCAATTTATGCTGAGGTTAGGTTCCACCCATATTAATTTATAATTTAAAACTTTGTAATTTGAAGTAAAAATTACAAGACAGTTTCTAGAAGTTTCCACTCACTTCTTATTGGCAAAGAGAGAGACCCTCAGGTGGTCCCTTTTGTTCTATTTACAGAAGTTTTTAGAAACACAGAAATTCATGTAAACCCTGTGTGTAATAGCAACAAATCTATAAAGATACAAATTTTATAATTTTGAAACTATGAAATTTGAGGATTTATAAATTGAGGATTATCTATGTATAATTTGAGCTAGTAAATGTGCTGATCATTTTTGACAGGTATATTTACTAATCAAAAATGCAATGTACAGAACTGCTATCATCAATATGTGATAAAGTTAAAAAGAAATTATTTTCACAATAATAACACAAAATATGCAACTACCACCACCCCAAAATAATGAGCCAACACTTACACTCACACAATCATACAATTTTCCTAGCTTGAGGACTGTAAAAGATAGTCAGAAAACTTAGCACAAAACTCCGCATAAAATGATGCCTAACAATTTTTAATAAAAAAAATTGAAAAGAATGATAAAACCAAATATGAAGAAGGGAAAAGATCAGATACTACTGCATCCCAATTTTCAACAAACATCTAAATAGAAGAGAGGAGTACATCAGCGTCACAAGCAGAAATCTAGAAGACCATTTAACAGAACATAAATGTGACATAAAATTAGGTAAAACTAACACTGCACTCTCAACCAGAGCTTATGAATATGATTTAGTAATCAATTGGAATTCTATATAAGATGGCCATTTTATGGAAGCTCTAATGATTGGAGTCTTTTTTTTTTTCACTAAACTAATAGGAGATAGTCCACGCTGTAGAATGAAGAGACGTATTACAGATCCTTGCAATTTTTATTCTATAACTAAAACATACAGAGTACAACTTTGTAGCAAGACCAGTCCGACGACCAAAAAGTGCTACTCTCGTGGCCGGGTTGAGTTTTTATATCTCGTGGCCAGAAAAAAGGTCAGACTTGGTTTCCAGTGACACAGGAGTGCCATCTGTAGGTCGCCACAGTACTCCCCCAGTGCCAAAGGTACAGAGGCTTACAGGTACCTTGGGTTAGGATAGACATGCCGTCCTTCACGGTCACTGTGACCAGAGGTGGAGGTTCACTGTTCGTAGTGGCGTTGGGATCCGGAGTTGAGTGGGTGTTAGAGGATCGTGGTTGGTCGATGATGGGTATGTTAACAGGTGATGTGATAGGTTCATCATTTGCTAAGAAGGCTGGTTTTAAACGGTCCACTGAGATGGTAGTGTGTTTTCCATTAACGTCTAGGGTAAAATGTTTAGAGTTTTTGACTATTATCTTGTATGGACCTTCATATGGTGCTTGCAGTGCTCTTTTTATACTGTCCCAGCGTATGAAGGCATGCGAGCAGTTGTCCAGGACTGGGTGAACAAACAGTATAATATTCATATGAGCACTGGAGGGCTGAGGAGTTAAGTTTCACATGTTTTCACATAAGCGTTGTAAAAACTCTGGAAGTTCAATCGCTGGAATCGTGGATGTGGAAAGGAAGTCAGCCAGCAGCCTAAGGGGTGATCCGTATACCAGTTCAGCAGTGGTACATTGTAGGTTCTGACAGAAGGCAGATCACAATTTTAGGAGGATTAATGGTAGTCTGTCCAGCGTGTGTTGTTGTGACATTTAATGGCTTGTTTGAGGGAGCGGTGATATCATTCAACTAGTCCATTGCTGGATGGGTGATAGTGTTGTACGTTTGAGCGGTGATATCATTCAACTAGTCCATTGCTGGATGGGTGATACAGTGTTGTACGTTTATGTTTTATTCCAAGTAGCGATGCGAGTGTTGAGAAAAGCGAGGACTGGAATTGTCGTCCTTGGTCTGTTGTTAGAATGGACGGGGTTCCGAAGCGTGCAATCCAGTGCTCGAGAAATGCACGAGCAACGGTCTCCGCTGAGATGTCAGGTATTGGTATGGTCTCTGGCCATCTGGTAAATCGGTCCACACATGTCAGCAAGTAGTTGAAGCCATTTGATGGGGGCAGTGGCCCCACCAAGTCAATTTGGACGTGATCGAACCGTAATGGTGGTATCTGGATGGATTGTATCGGGCTGTGGTTGTGACATGTAACCTTGGATCGTTGGCAATCGGGGCATGCTCGAGACCATTCGGTTACATCTTTGGCCACAGATGGCCATACATAATGGTCCATTATCATTTTTTTGGTGGCACGAGTGCCAGGATGTGCAAGGTTGTGTAGGGATTGGAAAACTTGTCTATGGAATCTTTTAGGTATGTACGGATGTATCTTATTATTGCTTGTATCACATAAAATCTGCAAGTTTGGAGTGAGCTTCAGTTTCAGGGAACAGTTGGGGTCATTGCTGATGCGTTGCATCCCTTCGTCTTGATTTTGTTCCTTTGCGATAGCATCAAAGTCAAATGGCTGGTTGGTGTTAATCTCGTCAATCCGGGAGAGGGTATCCGCGACTAGGTTGTCCTGTTCGGCAATATGTTGTATATCCGTACTAAATTGTGCAATGTAATCAAGGTGGCGGAGTTGCATGGGGGAAGCAGGTTCCCTTTTTGTTCTTAAGGCAAATGTAAGGGGGCGGTAGTAGGTAAGAATAGTAAATTGTTGTCCCTCTACGCTGTGCCGAAAGTATTTAATGGCGGAATAAATGGCCAGTAACTCTCGATCATATGTACTGTATTTCTGTTCTGTTGGGGTAAGTTTTCGGGAAAAGAATGCCAATGGTTGCGGGTCCTTCGTGTTCTGGATCTGCAAAACCGCTCCTGTAGATGCATCGACGAGGAGGTAGAGGTGCTGTCCGGGGGGTTGAAAGGCCAGAGTGGCTGTTTGGGCCAACTCGGTCTTGCATTTTTCGAATGCGGCTGTGCTGGATTCAGTCCAGGGGACTGGGCACTTATCATTCTTTCTGGGATCCCTAAGCAGCTCATGCAGGGGCGTTTGAGTTTCGGCGGCTTTTGGGAGAAATCGTTTGTACAAATTCAACATAGCTAAAAGAAACGTTGAAGCTGTGACAGGTTGTTGGGTTTTCGGAAGTCCATTATGGCCTTAGTTTTCTCCGGAAGGGGTCTGATTCCTGAGAGGGTTATCAGGCATCCTAGGAAGAGGACCATTGATTGTCCTAGCAAGCATTTCTCCAGGTTAAGTTTTAGGCCATTGTCTCTAAGGCAGTGCAGCACTTGGTAGAGGTACTGCACGTGTTCTTCTTCATTAGCAGAAGCAATGAGTAGGTCATCAAAATAAGCTATGCAAAAGTCTAGCCCTTTTAGTATTTGGTGCATGTTACGCTGGAACGTTTGACTGGCGTTTCACAACCCAAATGGAGTGGTCACAAATTCATACAATCCAAATGGGGTGGTTACTGCAGTTTTAGGTATGTCATCAGGGTTTACCGGTATTTGATGGTATGCGCGCATTGTCTAGGGTTGAAAAAATTTTTTTGTTAGCAAAGAGTTGAGTACAGTCCTGCAAGTGGGGAACAACGTAGCGGTCAGGTATGGTCATGGAGTTCAAGCGTCTGTAATTGCTGCAGATGTGCCATCAGCCGTTAGGTTTCCGCACCATGTGAAGGGGGCTGGCCCAGGGGCATCTCGAAGGGCAGACAATGCCCAGAGATTGAAGGGTCCGAAATTCTTCTCATGCTGTATGTAAGAGTTCCGGAGAAAGATGCCGTAGTTTGGAGAAAACGGAGGCTGTTAGTTTCAATATGATGGAAAAGCAATGAGGTTTTGTTGCAAGGTAAGTGCAAAGGGCTAGTGAGTTCTGGGTATGTGGCCAAAATCTATTTAAATCTAGGAGGGTTTGTGTGAATCACAGTGTGCATGCCAAGATGTGGGTTGGTAACTAATTGACCATTCGTAACTAATTTGGTTTTGATTATTGATTAAACAATTGATCCTGGTATCAACAAGTAGGTTATAATGACTCAGGAAGTCTATGCCTAGAATGGGTACATCAACGTCTGCAACAATAAATGCCCACGTGAACCTACGATGCAGGTTCAGGTCCATTGTTAGGGTTTTTTCCAAAAATTGGTATTTTAGTGTCGTTCGCGGAAAAAAAGCTTATTTGATCAGGGGGCAACCTGCGGGCGGTGACTTTTTGGTAAAGCAGAGATATCGGCACCCGTATCAATGAGGAATTCTAATTTGGATGTAGGGTTGGCCAATACAATTCGGTCAATTTGGCAATCACTCTTATGGCCCTTTGGTGATTGCCATTCTAGTTTTCCGATTGTCGGAAAGAACATGGGGGTGTGCATTGCTTGGCTTTTGCCCCAAAGTTAGTGTGGTAGAAACAGTGGCCATTCGCAGGTTCTTTATATTGGTAGTGTTGTCTGTATAGTTGATTGCACTGCCTCCCATCGTTGTCGGGTGCTGATGAGTTTGCTGAATTTCACGGGGAAATTTGCATTGTCTCACGATGGCTGTGAGCTCTGTCATTTGTTGGGTCAGAGTCTCAACTTTTTGCTGGAGGTTAGTAGGTTGTGAGGGGTGTTGCGCCGCAGTTGAGTTGATACTGAGGTTGTCTGTGATGGTGTTAATTTTCTCGGCTATTGCTGCTAGTTGTGGTAATTCTTTGTTTAGTGCCGTCAGTATGCCCTGGGTTTTAATGGGTAGTCTCAAGAGCCATAGGGATTTTAGGAGGGGTTCTCCCACAGTTTCTCCTGCCAGCATGTGCATGCGCGAGAGCAATTGCGATGGGCATTGGTCGCTTGGTTCAAGTCCTCGCAGGAGCGTGCAGATTTTGTATTCCTCGCTTTCGGAGTGTAATTCTATCAGCCGTTTTTTAAAGTTGCATAATTTTCATTGTGAGGAGATTTCAATATTATGTCGTTAACAGAGTTCAAAATGTCAGATTTTACCGCGGATACCACGTGGTTAAATTTGGTCGAATCTGCAGTTATGTCGGAATTTTTGAACTGCACTTCTAGTTGTGCGAACCACAATGTCGGATTTGGCTTCCAGAACGGTGGAGGTTTGACAGCTACAGGGGCGACATTTGCTACGGCGGTGTTTTCCATGTTGGGCATGATGCCAAAAAATGTGCTGGGTACTGATGACAACACAAAAAAAAATGAACTATAACAACGGAACAGGAATATGTGTGTCAATAGAGATTCTGGTAGGCACAGGCGTGCATAAGGGAACGGAGCAGATAAGGAATTAGGCTTACCTAGCTTCCCAACAGGCAATTGGCTGAGTCCAATGGTCGACGATTCAGTGTCAGGTAGGAGTAGTTTCTTTTGTCTTCTCCACAAAAATAACAGTTTGGATCGATATTACTATGTTGTCGAGAGGGTGAGAGCGATGCCTACGGATTGAGTTGGCTGGCACGTGGGTTGTCTACCTTCCATCACATCCGGCTCACCATTTGTAGTCTTTTTTTCTCATTAAACTAATAGGTGATAGTCCACGCTGTAGAATGAAGAGACGTATTACAGATCCTTGCAATTTTTATTCTATAACTAAAACATACAGAGTACAACTTTGTAGCAAGACCAGTCCGACGACCAAAAAGTGCTACTCTCGTGGCCGGGTTGAGTTTTTATATCTCGTGGCCGGAAAAAAGGTCAGACTTGGTTTCCGGTGACACAAGAGCGCCATCTGTGGGTCACCACATGATCATGGAAAGATCAAAGAAATATAATATAATTAATGATAATTCAGGTAATCAACTATCAAATGCATGGCTGCTGGCTAATAATTTATAAATCTATCTGTTATGCATGTATTATTTAATTAGTTATGTTATATATTTATTATATTAGACTATAATTATGTTATAAAATATAAAATGATTTGTAAAATATGTTTGTAATCAACTCCAGGGCTGCCGAGAGAAATTTTTGGGCCCGTGACAAGTCTGTGTTCCGGGCCCCACTTAAAAAAGTGCATTACTTTGGTTTAATAAAATAGCCATATAAAACATTAAGCATTTATTTAAAAAAGGCAGACAATAAATTCAAAATTCCATACATTACATACTATGTTATATATAAAAAAGTTTATTTTGGTACGACTGCTTTGGGTGCTCTGTTGGCAGCTTGCGAACTATTGGACACATTATTTGACACTTCAGGCCCTTTTCAATGCAGGGTCCATGACAAAAGTCACAGATGTCACCTCCTCTCAGCAGCCCTGATCAACTCTTTCTATTATTATATATAATCATATCTCCTTAAATTCAAATGTATATGTGTTGTTCTGTTCTGTAATTATTCCATTGTTCTATATAAGTTTTAATGATTTTTGCTGACTATGACCAAAATATGGTCGAAAATGATTCAAATCAAATATAAATATTTATTTCTGCTACATAGTGCTGTGTTTATTTTCTCCTATATTTATTAATTCTCACCCTAAATCAAATTTTGAAGTTTTTATTTATTAATATTACAAATTTAACTAAAGCACTACTAGCAGTTGAGGAAAAATTCTTTAATATGCAAATGTTTTCTGCACAACAGTCATCATCAGGCTAAACAATTAAAACTAGAATTAGAATCTTTTTAAACAAACATTTTTACATTCGAAGAAACATATGTTGCTATGGTTACAACAGCTAGCTACAGTATAAAATAAAATAAACATAATGTAATATAACAGTGGAAATATATATAACATTTCTATACATGGTTAAAGGTTGCAAAAAATTATAAAATATAATATAATTATTACATAAACTTTAATGTAAATAGAACTCAAATTATACACAGTCCTACTAAGGTGCAGCATTGGTGCTCTATCTATACCAGTTTAGTTTTTTCAATTGCATATTTCCAAGGGAGTCGGGTTCGAATGCTGATCCTTCGTTTATGATCTCCTCCCTATTTTTTCTTCTTAATATCTCTATTGACTCAGTTAACAATACCTGTGTTGGTGTATTCACTTTCCTTATTATTTTGGCTTTATTCCATTTTATTTTAAGATCTTTGCTGTAGGCTTCTGTTGCCAAGGGTGTTGTTAATTTTCCTTTTTCTATATCTCTTTTATGCTCTTTTACTCTCTGGGCTAACATTCTTTTTGTTACTCCTATGTCTGCAGCTTCTTGACTTGTTTGTATGTCCTCCACTGGAATTTTATATACTTCACTTATTTCTTCTTCTCTGAAGTGGTCTTTGTCATTTCTTAGAATGTTAAAAATTGTCAGACCTCTTCTTGGTGCTATCTTTTTTTTTTTTTTTTTTTTTTTTTTTTTTTTTTTTTTTTTTTTTTTTTTTTTTTTTTTTTTTTTTTTTTTTTTAACTATCTTCTTTACAACACGAAAATTCTTTGTTATATGGCACTGCCATATATTCATCTTGTTGTGTTACTGTAATCACTGCATGGTGGGGTGGAGTGCGTAGGTTTCCACCGATTTCATTATCTGTGTTAGGAATGATCTTCAGTAAGATGCACCTGCATGCCCAAGATTATTTGCATATATAAAAACGCACAAAAACCCAGTCAAGGCAAGACCAATAGTCGAGAAGAGAACCACACCAACATACAATTTTGAAAAAAAGTTAGCCAAATGGTGCAATAAGATCTTAGGGCAAATGGATACATCAATGACCACTGTAGCCTCTATTAGAAAAGCTCTGGAAAACAACATTTAATGAGACGAATATACTCACAATATACAGCTTTGAAGCCCTCTACCTGTCCTTAATGCTAGAACCAATCTGCATAACCTTCCATAGATTCTTAATTGAGCATGCTCCACACATGCAAAGTAAGGCACCACTCTTAAGGGATATTGCCCATTTGATATATCACAGTTCCTATTTTTCATTTAAGGGAGGATTTACCACCAGATAACAGGTGTTACCCATAAGGAGCCCAATAGCTGCACCTTTTGTGGAGATGCTGCTAAGGAGCGTAGAAGAGGAACAAATCCCAACTTTCCAGCGTTGAAGTTTTATATATGATATATAGACAATATACTAGCATTATGGGAAGAAGATATTAAAGTGGACGAATTTATAGATGCTTTCACTTTGCAGACACACGGGATCACCTTAAAGAAGGAGCAGCAGAACACAAAACATCCACTACTGGACTTAGACATAACAATAGATAATGGATAGTTGAGAATGAAAGTATACAGAAATCCAACATATGCACCTGTTCTCATCCCCAATTGGTCAGAGGACCCCATCAGTTATAAAAGGGTGGTGTTTAGAGCCTTTTTTAAAAGAGCACTCACATACTGCACAACTGAGAAGGACAAAACCCAGGAATTAGACTATATTATAAAGATTGGAATGGAGCATGGCTACCTAAGATCATTCCTAACACAGATAATGAAATCAGTGGAGAGAAACTTAGACTCCACCCCACCATGCAGTGACTACAGCAACACAACAAGATGAATACATGGCAGTGCCATACAACATAAAGAATTTTCGTGTTGTAAAGAAGATAACTAAAAAAAGAAAGAAGAAGATAGCACCAAGAAGAGGTCCAACAATTTTTAACAAGTGAGGAACATTTTCGATTATACAATAGTCATCTTCAACTCTCAAAGTTTATGCAGTTTCTAACTGAACGCCTACTGTTAGAAACTGCATAAACTTTGAGAGTTGAAGATGACTATTGTATAGTCAAATGTTCCTCACATGTTAACCCTTTTAATAATTATAGCAGTCCTAAAAACTCTCTTAAGTGCTGTAGTTTATTCATTTTTAGTTAAGAAGCTGCATACATAAGAGTAACAAAAGAACATTAGCCCAGAGAGTAAAAGAGCATAAAAAAGATATAGAAAAAGGAAAATTAACAACACCCTTGGCAACAGAAGCCTACATCAAAGATCTTAAAATAAAATGGAATGAAGCAAAAATAATAAGGAAAGTGAATACACCAACACAGGCATTGTTAACTGAGTCAATAGAGAAATTAAGAAGAAAAAACAGGGAGGAGATCATAAATGAAGGACCAGCATTCGAACCCCCACCCCCTTGGAAATATGCAATTGAAAAAACTAAACTGGTATAGATAGAGCACCAATGCTGCACCCTAGTAGGACTGCGTATAGTTTGAGTTCTATTTACATTAAAGTTTATGTAATAATTATAATATTATATTTTATAATTTTTTGCAACCCTTAACCATGTATAGAAATGCTATATATATTATATTTCCACTGTTATATTACATTATGTTTATTTTATTTTATACTGTAGCTAGCTGTTGTAACCATAGCAACGTATGTTTCTTCAAATGTAAAAATGTTTAAAAAGATTCTGATTCTAGTTTTAATTGTGTTGTCTAATTATGGCCGTTGTGCCGAAAACGTTTGCATATTAAAAGAATTTTTCCTCAACTGCTAGTAGTGCTTTAGTTAAATTGTAATATTGATTAAGAGTATAAGCAGTCTTTGGAACAAGTTGACTAATTTTTATTTATTTAAAATTATTTGATCTTAAACCATCTTTTAAAATCCATATTGAGAGAGTTTAAATTTCCTATAATGTTGTGCATAATATGAAAAAAGGTTCTATGGCCAAATTAAATTGGGAAAAAGCTGATCTAAATATTAGTATTAAAATTTTAAAAATTAAAGAATAAATAAATGTCAACAATGATGAGCTGTAAAAATGCAAAGCAGCTGATTATTTCACCTCAATTACTTTGAAATTTATTTCTTTCAAGAAGCACCACAGTTATCCTCTATTGGTTATTTAGTAACTGAAATGAACTAATAATTTAAGAGATAAGTTAAAATAATCAGAATTATTGTAAATGTAAATAAAGTAAAAAATTCAACTTTTTTTCTACATCATATAAATTTATATTATTTTTAGATTAATGTATATTGATAACAATCAATATAAAAGTATTGTAAAATCAAATATTTTGGTTAAAAAATAAAAATTTCAATTAAATTATGTACTTTATGGAAATTGAATCATCAAATTATTAGATTGTCTAATAATTAATGCCTACATTATTAGACTGTTCAGTTCTCCTGATATTTTAGAATTTTTTTTGAGAAAGTTTGCAATGTGCTGATGTGCCTGTCCTGTTCAGATGTAAATCAGCATGTGTTTTGAATAATTTTGACATAATCATTTACAAGTAACATAGACAAGAATGATTAAAAATATATTTATCAGAAGATTGTTAGTAGAATTTTGCAAATTTTCTTGTAAGAACAAGAACACAATACAACTAAATGACTCATATTCTAAGAAGATACAAAACAAAAGATAACAAAGTACAGTGTATTTCAAGTAATGCAATGATATAAGATATAAAAATTTTGAGAAAAAATGTCAAAAATGATACACAAATGGAAAATAAGTATCTAACTTTGGAGAAATGATAAAGTATAGTGATATTTGTGACCTATGAGAAGTTAATTGGCAGAATAAAAGATATAATGTGCCATGCCTCATTTAAAATGGCAATGTTTTTTTTACATTTAATCATTATTATATCTTGATTTTCTTGCATATTTATAGGTATAAACAGTGGTGAGCTGTAGGGGGCTTGCAGGGGCTCACGAATCCTTTGTTAAATTTGTCTCAAATTTTCATGCCCCTTGTTGTTTTTGCTTGCATGTTTGTTTATTCCAAGAAAAACAATCATACTTTGACTTACATTAGTCTTTCTCTTCCTCATATTTGTATATTTGAATGTACATTTCAAACAGTGGTGATCTGGCAATAGTGCCCTCTGAAGCAAGGTAAGTTGGTAGAGCTTAGTGTGCAAAAGAGTTTTTGAAATGTGGGAAGGGTGAGAATTAGGGTCTCATCTGGTTTTGTTTAAGTTTAGTCAAATGCATCCTCAATCACAGAATCTGAGATCGAGTTAGAAGCTGAATCGAGATTCTGTTGGTATTCACCGAATGCGACTTAGCCGATCCGAGAGACGATCTCTTACTGTTAGTAATCCGTCATATTATTGGTTTAAAATATCACATGCTAATGATGTCATGCTGAAACTGCAGTACTTTCAGAAACTTATCAGATTATAGGTGTTAAATTTTGTGAATTCTTACCATGGAAAAAAATCGACAAATTTTTACTATATTTGAAAAAGAAGTACTATTAGAAATATTATTCTTTAAAACTGACAAAACTGCACATGAGTCGATCCCGATCCTTACTTCAATCCGAACAAACTGTTGGATCAAGATCAGGATCAAGTTTTGTGTGCAATCCTGGATTCAAAATCCTGGTGAATACGAAACTATAGATTGATCCAGGATCGTAGTTGATCTCGATCTCGATCCTGTTTGATGAATATGGCCGTAAGAGAATTTAATCCTAAGCCTTATATAAAAACTTTTTTGAAAAATCATTGCTTGGCTTTAGAACTTCCTAGCAGATCAATTGATGTGAAAGAAGAAAAAATATTCCAAAATTTCAAAATATTCCAAAATGTAAGAGGAAAATTATTTTTTTGCAAATGAAAAACAAAAGTATCTTAGCATAAATGTAAGGCTAAATTTTTGAGAATAATCAACAATAAGAAGAATAAGATATTTTTACTTGAATTTCCAAAACCCTTCATTTATAATTTATAAAATACTATTTTAATTTCATATTTATATAAAACAAAATTTTGAAACTGAATTATGATTTTTATGATGTGGCATATACCATTTACTAAATTCATTTGATGCATAAACACAGTTTAATTACTACTAGTTTACACACATCTTTATAGGAGAAAATTCTTCTAGTTACTTTATTTACAATCCTAAATCAGGATATATATTGGTCCTAGAGCCTGTTGTTTCATTAAGTTAATAAAAATAGAAATTTAACATTTCTGTTGTTTGAACACTCTTATGAATGATTCATAGCTTGACTAATTACAATATTTGTTTGCTTATGATTTTTTATAAACTTCAATTATCATGTTAACCAATTTATTTAAAATGAAATATAGATTATATTATTGTTAACATTATCTTTTAAAGCACTGTAATGGATTGAAGACATATATCAAATAATATATTAATAGTATATAATTAGCTAGGAAAAAAGTGAAGTGAAATGATCTACACTTAAAAAAATCTTTCTTTGTGCATGTTGTGTTATATTTTATCACGAAAAAGCATTAAAAGTTTACAATTGCTGAAATAAAGATTTAGTGACTTTAAACACCCTTTAGTGAAAAAATAAATTATAATTATTGATATAGGAATTTGCTGGCTTTTATTCTGGTACTTGGTGTTTTGCATAAATTGGATTTGACAACACTGCCTATACATGTGTAACCCAAGTTGAATCAAGATCTCACTATCATACTATCCCCTTCCCAACTCACTGTATGGCAGATGAGATGCATCTAAGATCGCACAACTAACTGTACAAAGTTCAGTAAAAGTCTCCTTGTGAAGAATGGAAGTACAAACGTTGTGTGGCACGTTTGAAAAAAAAAATTTGGAGGTGATAATCTTACCTGTAATAGAGGAGTTTGGCCGCACTATGTTGGACAGGTGCTTACCGGGAACTGGAGGACAATGTTTGTCAAATCAGTTGAGTTTGAGATGTATAAGTTTGATTGTATTTGGTTCATTATTAATTTATTATTATTTGTAAGTAACAATGTGAAGTATTATTTATTTGAATTGAAGTTGATATTGTGTAATCAAAAAATAATAGTATTATGTAAATTGGCTGGTGTATTAAACTGTATGGTAGAGGGTGTTGCGGAAGTCCTTCCCACTATGAAGTGGAGTGTTGTGGTCGACGTTGCAGTTTTTTGTAACAAGGTGTCTTTCGTCAATGGCATTGACGACTTTTAAAATTTACTTTTGGAATTGGAAGGACTATGACGTTTTGGTTAAGTCAATTTATTGTAAGTTTTTTTAATTATTATATTTTGAATAAAGTTGACTAATGGATCAGTTTTGGATGTTTTTGGATTGGCTAACAAGCCTAGACATACATTTTCATATTGTTGTCCAGTTTCAACAAGAAAATTCACAGTTGGCAGGGAGGGGTCGAACAAGAAATAGCGACTGTCCAGCATCTGGGGCGGGACGTTATACCATTTGCAATTAGACATGTTGCATTGCAAGCTGGATCGGGAAAGAATGAAGATTAATGTAGAAATTGCAGATTCACTGTTAATGTCCTGATGTCAACAAGCTTAGGATTTGATAGCAATGCTGAGATCAGTTACTGCATTTAACTGCAATAAAGTAAATTTTTACTAACGTGAATAGTATACTTTTTCTTAAAAGTGATCTGTCTGGGATTAATGTTCTTCAGGACTAAAATTTCTGATCAATAGATTCAGGGAAACAATAAATTAAGAATGATTAATGTGAGTTTAATTTCCATATTTTAAATAGAATTTGTTCAGGAACTCTAGAAATTGATGTTTCTGGGAAACTGATAATCTAGGAATGATAGATTGAAATTTCACTTTATATTTATATTTGAGAAATTTCTAATTTAAAAAGTTACAAGTTTCACAGATTTCCCCTCTACCCAATGCATGAGATGTATTTTTCTTGTATGAATAATAATATATGAAATCACAAGACAATTATGTCAATATGAGTATATTCAAATCTTTCCAAAAATTATGCTTTTGACTTTAATAATATGAAAAAAAATTTTTTTATTTCTGATGAAATTTTTATAATGTTTTCCCGAACTATTTTTCATTTCAGTATTTGGTAGAAAATATATTTAAGGTAAAATAACAACAAAGTAAGCTTTTCTAAGCTAAATTTGGGCATACTTATAATTAATAAACATTTATCTCTCATAAAATTTTAATTTTAAAAAAGAAAACTGCATAAAAATTGAAATAAAATAGTTCAGAAATAATATGATTTTAATTTCATTTTGATTATTTAATTTAAAATTACATTTTACAAATTAAATTCTTTTCTTTTTAGCAAATAGCATTTAAAAATCTAGTGGAACGCAATAAAGATAAAGAAAAACAACAATGTTGGCCATTAGGAAATTCAGCAATTCAATTACCTTTTATTATTGTCAATACTAGTAAAAAAACTGTGATTGATTGTAGCATCTCTAATGACAAGTATGTAAATAAAAATTAATTTCCAAATATTTTAATTTCACTTTATTAACATTTCTGTTTTATAGGATGGAATATTTATTTAATTTTGATAATACATTTGAAATTCATGATGATATCGAAGTTTTAAAGAGAATGGGACTTGCTTTAAATCTTGATACTGGAAATCCATCATCTGCTGATATTGCAAAAGCGCGTGTTATGGTTCCAAAATCTTTAGAATCTTATGTTCTTCGTAAGTATTAAAATTTTATTTAAAAAAAGATAGTGGAGAAATTGTTATCAAAAACAAATTTCTTTTCATGCATAATTCTGAATAACTTTTTGAACTTATAATCATTTCAAAATTGAAAATTAAAAAATATCAAGAATTTTTATTGTATACACTTTGTCAACGGCTGGCTGGCTGAATTTGCTAGATTAAATGAAATTAAAGAGTTAGACACCGATAAGAGCAGTATTATTATAAAGAAATACTTCGAACTACAGTAAGACCTCGATTTTACGGACTTCGGATTTTACGGACACCATCCCAAAAAATAAATAATATTAATACAATATTTACATAAACTGTCTATAGTATAGCTACGTCCAGCATTTCTTATATGCACTGGTGCGTATAAAATAAAGCACTCATTTATTGCATAATGCGTCATTTTTATTTTAACAACTTACCTAAATTTAATATACATGAATGTATTTAATTTAATTTAAAATACTCTATGTAAAATAATACAGTTTTTAGGCATAAGTCACATTAATTAGTACAGGTATGTTGAAAATGCTAATTAATGTTTATAAAAAAAATGTTACTTCGATTTTACGGACTAGTCTTGCCCCCTACGATCCATAAAATCGAGGTTTTACTGTACTCCAAATAAATAATTTTGGACTGCTTGACAGTGCTTAGAAGTATTTCTTTAAATAGTTTGCTAGATTATCAGTTTTTTTTCTTTATCATTCAATAGAAAATATACAAGTACAGTAAGTCAATGTGCTGGCAAATATTTGTAATTAAGGCTAATTTGTATTCATAAAATCATCATTTATTTTTTCATCAAGAAATCTTGAAATTTTTAGCTACAGTAATACCCCGAAGTTACGTGATAGGTGGGACCGACAAAAATCGCATAAGTCGGGATACAACTTTGCTTATAAATACATATAAATTTGGTTTAAGTGGGACCAAGGACTAACAAAAATGCTAGTTTAGAAGAAAAATATTTAAAAAATTGCAGTTCTTCATTTTTTTAATATTTTGTATTAATATGCATAAATGAGTTACGTAAAAATATTATTCACTTTTATTTAATTATCACACCATAATTTCAGCATTGTTTCCAACTCAGCAATAATACCATGATGTTTGGGAATTATGATCAAGTTCGAGTTCAAGAATTTAGCATTTTTCATCGTATCGAATTCTTTTATCATCTTTTATGATTGTTCTTACTGTGGATTCCGGTACCTCAAAATCCTTATAATGTTAAGTTTACATTCAAAAGATATTGTTTTCCTTTTCTTACTAGGTGCAGGAGAATCAGATTTACTTCATTTGGACAACATAGTTTTTTTAAGGGTTTAGAAAACACACAACAAAACAATCTTAACTTTCATCAATCGTAGAATTGTAATCGTGCACATAGAGTTCGTGCGAAACACGTCCAATGCGTATCACAGCAAGATAGCATGCAGCAGTATTGCCAAATGATAAAATCAAGAACCGCATAACTACGAGTTCGCGTAAGTCAGGGTATTACTGTATTATTAAGTAATTATACCTCTTTATGATGATTTTTTTGTTATTTGCAGAAATCAAATATTTTTTATTGGTGATCATATGATTTTTTCTCTGAAAATGTTAGTTACATAATCAAATATTTAACAATAAGAAATTGCCCTCAAAAATACTATTTACACACCATACAAAACATTTATAGTTTTTTGAATAGAATGAAAAGCAAATGACTTGACTTTTGTGTAGGATAAATTTTTACCATCTGTTCAGAATGGGAAATAAATAAAGCATTATTTTAAATTAATCCATTTTAATTTGCAGAAAATATAACCAAACAAAAAATAATGCACAAATCAAAAGTATTCACACTCTTGGAATTAATAACATGTTGATGAGCCTTTTGTAGCAATGACTGTTTTAAGACGATTGGGAAGTCCCTGATAAGCATTGTGTGTGTTAAAAAGAATTTTAGATCATTCTTCAATGAAGAATTGTTCCAGTTCACTCAAATTTTTAGGATGTCTGCTGTGTACAGCAGTTTATGGATTAAAGTCCAGACTCTAACTGGACCATTCCAAAACATTGATTTTGTTGTTCTTCAGCCATTCTTATGTAGATTTTGACAAATATTTGGATCATTATCAGATTGAAACAACCAATTGCACTGTAAACCAAATTTTCTGGCAGAGAGCTTTAGATGATTGGTTAATATCTTTTGATAGGCCCGAGAATCTATTGTGCCATGTATATGGTCAAATCTCCAGTCTCATTTATTGAAAAGTAACTTCATAGCACAATAATCTCATGTTTCACAATAGAGATGATGTTATTTTCTACAAATGTCTCAATTCTTCTTTCTCCAAATATAATGTGTGTTGGCATGGCCAAACAATTCTATTTTTGTTTCATCATTTCATAACACTTAGCTCCAGAAATAATAATCATCATTATGCTGTTTGTCAAGGACATTTGTGAAGGAGTGACGACTTCATTGCCTTGTGACAGCTACACCATTGTCATATGGCATACGACTTATGATTGACTCAGACATATCAGTTCCAACTGGAAAATTCAGTCTTAATATCTCTGGCAGCCAATTTAGGGTTGATATTTACTTCTCTCTCAATTTTCCTACATGAACTTGGTGAAAGGATCTTTCAGATGTGGGAAGAATTTTAGCAGTGCCATAAGTCTACTTTTTTGATAATTGACACAATGGTTAAAATTGAAATTATTGTCTGTTTGGAGATCTTGCAGCCATTTCCAGTTTTATGAAGGTTGACAATTTTGTTCCTGAGATCTTCACTGAGCTCTTTACCTTTGTCCATGAATACAACTATAGTGCACTGAATACAGAAGGAATACAGCCACTTTTATACCTTTTTGTTAATTCTAGAATCTTCCAGGTAGCACTCAGTATACTAGTTACATGAAAATATGCAAATTTTTTACACTGTAGAGGATACTATTTTTAACTGAAAGGATGTGAATACTTTAGATTTGTACATTATTTTTATTTTGTGATATTTTCTGCAAATTTAAAATAGATTAATTTGAAATAATGCTTTCATTATTTCCCATTTTGAAGAAAAACTTTGGTATAGGATAAATTTCAGTCATATGTTTTTCATTTTATTCAAAAAACTCCAAAAGTTTTGTAGAATATGTGAACTTTGGAGGGCAACTGTATATTTTTGCTGAATAAAACAACCTATTAATAAAGAAATTTGGATAATAATTAAATCCAGAAGGGCTTATAAAATCAATGATGATTTTAAATTTCATTAGTGAAATAATTATTCTATAATTTCTTCAAAGTATCAAAAATTTATTGAAATTTTATGGATTCTAAGCAATAAATAATATAATTCTTTTTTTCTATATTTCATTACTTTTCATCTATATTTTTCAAAAATTACAAATTTGTACCTGTAATTTTTTTATATTAGATTTAATAATAATTTTTCAATTGAATTGTTATTTTATTAATTTATACAAAATACTTACAGAAATGGCTCGTGGTGATTTGTTTTCAGAATTTATACAGAATTTTCAAATTCAGGATATTCCAAATGAACAAACAAGGTAAGAATTATTGCTGATGGTTTTTGATTATTTTTTTTAATAGAATTTTGCTAATCTGATTTATATGATAAACAAAATGTTCTTGTTTCAATTCATAATTAAAAAAAGATTAAAATTTACTGAAAAGAAAATTTATTTGGGATGCTATGATTAGTAATGTCTACAATTCAATATAAACATTACTAGACAGTAAAACCTGTTGCAATTTTTATTCGAATATTGTTGTCATTGAGCAACAGTTTCTTTTTCCTTCCCCATGTAAGTATAAATTATCATTATATAAGAATTATGAACTATTTGGAAAGAATTTTTGAAAAGAATACTGTGATTTAAAATAAATTATATTCAATATTTTGAAATTACGTATATAATTTTAATCAATTTATATTAATATATATGATGGGTGACCAAGCTTCGTGTCATTAAGAGCCATATAGGAGAATCTCAAATATTTGAGAGCCACAATTAATTTCTTTTTGGGTGAATAAGAGCCAACTCAGTTTTTTGGTTAATCTTAATAATGGTTTCAAAATTATTTGTTATATATTTTATATGCATTTATTTCATAAAAATGCATACCACTACATACAATAAATAAACAAATTACAAAATATATTATTTTTAAAAATTAAGTATTGTCCGTCCACGAAAGCCACACCTAGCTAAGGTGGGTGAGTCCAAACGTAAAAGGGAGAGTTGCAGTCGGTATAATGATGGGTGGGAATATTGAATTAATATAATATTAAGTTCTGTTAAATATACTATTTTCAATGTTAAAACTAATCATTTATCATTCAACCTTGACAAAATAAACTTCCATTCAACTTCAGTTATCTTGCATTTGAAAGCATCCATATGCAAATTTCCATTCAACTTCAGTTATCTTGCGTTTGAAAACATCCATGTGTGAACTTCCATTCAACTTCAGTTATCTTGCGTTTGAAAACATCTATGTGCATTAAATATATTATTTCCAACGTCAAAACTAATCATTTAGCATTCAACATTACAATAAGTCCATTCAACTTCAGTTATCTTGCGTTTGAAAACATCCATGTGCAAAGTAACTTCAGTTATCTTGCATTTGAAAACATCCATGTGTGAAGCTGTCATTCCTATTTTGTCATTGGACTTGTTCAGTTAGCGCATGCATACTTGCTAATCATTTTATCATTCAACCTTGACAAAATAAACTTCCATTCAACTTCAGTTATCTTGCATTTGAAAGCATCCATATGCAAATTTCCATTCAACTTCAGTTATCTTGCGTTTGAAAACATCCATGTGTGAACTTCCATTCAACTTCAGTTATCTTGCGTTTGAAAACATCTATGTGCATTAAATATATTATTTCCAACGTCAAAACTAATCATTTAGCATTCAACATTACAATAAGTCCATTCAACTTCAGTTATCTTGCGTTTGAAAACATCCATGTGCAAAGTAACTTCAGTTATCTTGCATTTGAAAACATCCATGTGTGAAGCTGTCATTCCTATTTTGTCATTGGACTTGTTCAGTTAGCGCATGCATACTTGCTAATCATTTAGCATTCGACATTACAATAAACTTCCATTCAACTTCAGTTTAAGCTGTCATCCCTATTTTGTCATTGGACTCGTTCAGTTAGTGCACGCATACTTGCATCAATAGTTGCAGCTAAGCTGAATGAACAGTATTTGCTCTGTTACCTATTGACTTTCATGCTGTGGAGGTACCAAAGAACCACAATTTGGCCACTATTGATATATGATTTGAAAGTCTAGAAATATAAGGAGGATAATTATTATAAAAGATATGTATTAAGAAAATATTTATTTACGTGATATGCTCTGTTTTTCAGACACTTCTAAAAACCTCAGTTCTCCTTATTTAATGCATTAAACATCAAAGAGAAAATGTACACATCAGTGAACTTTCAATTCTGTCAGACAGGGATGTGATGTTTACAATTCTATTAGATTACAATATTTATTATATTAAAAAAAATCTGATGGCATTTTCAGGGATGTACCCAAGGAATAATTAGTGGAGGGATTGGGGAAGGAAATTTGCCAACTGGTCATGTGACTAAACTAAAATTAATATATTTTAATCAATTGAAAATTTTTTTATAATTATTTTGGAAATTCAGTAATTAAAGAAAAAAAAATTCAAAAATATATAGTATTAATTAAAATTGACTTGAATCAGGATAACTCTATATCTATTCAAATAGCTTGATAATCAGAAGAATGTCTGATTATCAAGCTATTTGAATACTAACAGGAACTGGCATAAATATCTGATAAGCCCCATCAAGAACGACACAAAGCATTAAAATATTAATTGGTTTTTTTTTTTTTTTAAATAAAAGATCTTTTTTGATCACAGCAACAGAAGAAACAGCACACAATTCTCAAAGAAAAAGTAAAATATTAACCAAATGAAAACTAGCCAATTATTGGTTTGATTTTTCTCAATGCTCAGTGTTTGTGTTTACAATAATAAATAAACTATAGATTTATGTCATCAGCAACCATCTTCGAGGCATGCAAATTCCTTTGGTTAATCTTCTAAACCTAAATAAAATTTAAGATTTTTATTTCAACCAATAATCAAAAACAGTCATCTTATTAGAAACAGTTGTTCAAGATACAAGAGATAGAGAGGTGTCCAGGATATAAAGGTTTGGACATATAGTAAAATATAGGCTTTTGTCCGATTCCAGGAAATGTCGTTCGATATAGAGAGGTGTCCAACTTGACAGGTTTTACTGTAGTAGAATGTAGGGTTTCTAGGCAGGAATTCTTTCCCGCCCATTCTCGGGAATTTTTTTCATTTTCCCATTCCCGAATCCCGAGAAAAGTTAGTTGGGAAATCAGCTCCTAGAAAACTGTAATATCCACAATGGGAAATAAATGTACTACTCACAATATATCTTTTAGAGATTTTTCCTATTTATTGCTATCCAAAGTTACATTGTGTTACAATATTACACACCACTAGAAATACACACACAACACCAATCAGATAACACATGACCAGCTAATTTTAGCTCTTGTAAATCGAGCACATTTGATCATGGAGAACAGAAAACAGTTTGTATTTATACAGAAAAATATTTATTTTCACAATTCAGGATTTGACTATAAAGTCATTTTTGAGTGAACTAATTGAGGAAATTTAAAGTAGTTTACCTTAATAAGATATTGTAGTCAAATCCTTAGTTGTGAAAATAAATATTTCTTCATGTAAACACAAACTGTTTGTGGAATCAATTCATCATGGAGAACAAAGTGATGGTGATACTACCAACCACATTCGATTAATTCGTTTGCGGTTGACAGTTGTAATGTATGTTAATATATTGTGTGATATAGTATGCAGTGAGTTTTTACTTATAAGGCTTGGTTAAATAAAGTTTGTATTAATTATATTTTGAGAAACCTGAAATATAACAGAAACCTAGCCAAAATGATACCATAGTGTGACCCCTGTTTAGTGCTTAGGGCAAGAAATGCATTAGTCATGAAATTCTGATTGACCTCCATTTAGGAAATTTTATTTACTCATTTTTTGCAATGACTTTTTATATACAGGAGTGTTTGGAAACCTCTGAAAGACTGCACCAGGGCCACGAATCCTGGTTGTCCCACCTTCTCTGTGGAGTTTGTTTATTAATATTTACTGTTATAACCATTATTACAGATCGTCAACGAAAATTAAATAAAAAAGATAATTTTGGGAATTCTCAGGAAATTCAATTTCCTGTTCTTGATTTCTGAAGATGCCAAAATGTCAGGAATTTGGAAACACTAGTAGCATACAAATTCTACTAATAGAATCCATTTAAATTATCTTCTATAAAATTGTAATTTAAAAAAATTTTGACAATTGAAAAATTTAGGAACTATTATTGAAGGCACATTTTTAACCAATAAATAATCAAAATTGATCTGTAATAATTGCACTAATTAAATTAGGATTGAATTTTTTAACGTTTTTTGTTGTTTTATATTCCATTTCTATGATATTGTATACACATCAACAGACCTTAACAGGTTAAATGATGTGGTATTGAAGTGTCCTTTAATGGCAAATTATCCATACTGAATTTCTTGAAAATTTGCTAATTAATTCAAAAGTTACTTATGGAAGACAGACAGACACACACACACACACAGACACACACAAACACACAGACACACACAAACACACAGACACACACAAACACACACAAACACACACAAACACACACAAACACACACAAAAACACAAACAGACATTGGCTTAATCTTATAAGCCTCCATTTCTTTTAAAAATAAGCTAAAATTGAGAGTCTGAGGAAGTTAGTCAAAAGTTAAAATTATTATTCTTTATGGTGCACATGTTATAAACTGATCCAGGATCGCAGTTGATCTCGATCTTGATCCTGTTTGGTGAATACGGCCGTAAGTGACTCCGTCACTAGTCGGCCGGATTGGCCGCGTGGAAACGCTTCGAATTTCCACTCTGGAGGAACTGGGTTCGAGTCTCGGGTTCTACCCTTTGAAATTATCATGGGGTCCTGATTCGGCCCGTCGATCCCCGTCCTCCATAATCCGGCTGACCTCTCTGCAAGGGTGGGCAGCATGTGGAAGGGCTTATTTTGCCCCACCACATAGTATTCTATCAGAATGGAGTGTGGCGTCATCTGTTGACAAAAAAAGTGACTCCGTCACTTATTGATCAATCGTTGGGAAGTGGTGTTATCAATTGACTAAAAAACATTGGCAACTGATTGGAATCAAAATATTTCTTTTAATGTAAATATTGAAATATTTTCTTTAAATATAATAATTAAATTCTCATCACTATGGCAAACAATGCATTGTGTATATTGCATACTAATTCTTAGAATGCAGTCACGAATTTTTTTTAATTCGGTTAGTTTTAATTAAGTTGCCAAATCTCACATTGAATATTTTTAACGGCGGCACTTCAGAGCCATCACAGGATGATCATTACTTATGATAGGGTCAACCAGAAGGTTGAAGGTTGAGATTAATCAGCCGACTTTGATCCCTCCTGAAAAACTGAAAGTGAAACTGGAACTCGGATCCATCTAGGTAATAAATGATTGTTTTATCATGTTGTTATCCTGCCGACTTCTTTACTTCGATTTCTGATTCTTCTTATGTGCAGTTATCGGAAACATATTTATGAGAACTATTATATTCACTTTTGTTTCCAAGAAAGAAACGTACGTTTGGTTAACTGTATTTGTTTATTAATATTGAAATTTTTCTTGAAACTTATTGGCAAATGAAACATAATAGAATTATTTTTTTGATAATCCTTCAATCATTGGACTGTTTTTTTTTTTCTAAAATAGTACTTCCTACAGAATTCATCTTACTAAACAAAATATCAGATATTGTCGCTTTATTTGTATCTTTATTTTATGTAAGCGAATGTTACACATAGAAAATTCTTATTTCTCAAGTATTTTTGTCAATGGATGAGTCTATTTTTTACTCTGTTCAATACTAAACAGCTGTGGCGAATCAAGTTTACCACAGGTTGTCTATCCCTGCGGAGGGGTTAACCGATTGTATAAGGACGAAGATCGACAGGTCGGACTTCATGAATAAATTTTCCAAGAGGTGGGATCCGGAATTAAACTTGAGCCTCCGGGTGGAGAACTGAAGCGTTTTCAATCCGCTAATCCGGCCATTTCTCCAAAACTTTGACACTCGACATTATTTATTGTGCAACTTAAACGAGTTTGAACTGAAATTGTCTGTTTATTGATAGATATAGTGAATAATATAAATAATAATTGATGAATATCATCAGCCATTTCCACTATACTGTATTATGTTACGGGTATGAGATTTTCATTTGTTTACATAAATATTATTTCAAATCTCAATTATTATTTTCATGAAATACAATCCGATAATGAGTTGATTATATGAAAGCAACTTTGTACATAATTTTACCTTTTTAGACATTTTCGTAGTAAAATGATCATATTGTCTGTGTGTTCCTTACATTATATGATACAGTACTCGTTGTAATGAATGTATATATTACGTTTCATCAAAATCGATATAGGGACAAATTCACTTTGAAAGTGCGGAATATTCCTTTCTTTCTTTATTATTGGTTCAATATTTCAGTAAGATTATTTGAATGAGAATAATTATACTGATATACATAAAAAAATTAAATTATCTTGCCTTATAGGAATTTATTTGCATATTATTAGTAAGATTTTGTAAAATATTTTTTTTTTTGGCTTCTCATTAAATTTTTAAAATCTGTCTGGATATCTAGATTTTCATTCAAAATCTATAATGTTATTCATCAAGTTTGTCTTTGTCTGTGAAAAACTGCCAACAGAGCAACATAACATTTTGTTCTTTTTTTTTTGGAGCCGTTCATTACCGAAATTTTAATGCGACTTCATCAGATTCGGGGAAGTAGGTAATATTATATTATTCAAATTTAGTTTAAACAAAAAGTCAGTTTCTAATTACGATGGGATAAATTTCGTATTTATCATGGAAAGTGTTTAAAAATACGATGATGGAAAATCTATTTAGCCACGTATCGTTCTCGTTGTAGGAGTTGATGTTTTGATAGTTTTGTTGATAAGTAAAACAACTGCTGTGTTTTCTTAATCCTTTCGTTTATAATATTTCATTAATTTGCTTTATTTTAACATTTTTGTTAAACATGTAAATAGATTATTTACATTAATAATAAACTTTATTTTTTATTACTTTTTTTAATTGTATTTTTATTTCATAAACAAATAAATTAATATAGTACTAATTTAATTCTCTTCTATATAAATAAATAACTTTTATTTATAACTTCTTTATGCTTTAATCCATCCTATATATATATATATATATTATATTGGCTTTCTTACTTTATTTTTATTTAAAACTTGATTCGGAAAATATCAATAATTCAATATTGTCTTAATTACTCGATTTTTTATATTTGACAAGATGGAAAGCAATGTAAAATTCAGAAAGTGAAAAAATTCTAATCTCTGGTTGGAAAGCATGTCTCGAAACAAAAATAGAGAAGGAGAGAGGGAGAGAGAGAAAACACAAACTCTCTTTCTCATAGAGAAAGCCAGAGGTAAATAAATTTTTTTCGTAAATGTTTCAAGTCCATCTAAAAATTTGACATTCCTGAAAAGGTTAAGTTTTCTATAGGCGCGAAAGAGTTTTTGAATTGTTCGCAACAGAAATTTTAGCTTATTTAAGATAAATTTTATAACTATTCAGTCTATCAATAACTTGAATAATTTATCTGCAATAAATTTTATAGATTGGATCAATTAGTAGTGTCAATTTATATTTGTATTTGTTGGTTCTCTGAAATAACTAAGTTATTTCAAAAATACATATTAAATAACTTACATACCACGTTAAATAATTAAGTAGTTATACGATATTTTAACTGCCAAACAATTCAGCTATCGTAATTCTTAAAATTTTCTCACAATTTAAAATTTTTCAAATATATGAAAATACGCATTTTCAAATATAGAATATATATTACATTTAAAATATATATACTGTATTTGAAAATGTAAAAAAAGACATTACTGTCAATAACAGTGCTGTATTACATTTTAAATTTAAAGATAGGGAACCTATTATATATTTCCACTAGGAGTGAGATCGTTCTATCTGACCATCTATTTTTTTGACTTGTTCCTTTACAAAAAGAAATTAGTTAGAAATTTTTAGTTTGTCCTTTAGAATTAGTTAGTTTGTCGTGTTCTGTTGTTGTAGACATTATTCAAAGTTACTAGCAGTAGAGTACTTCCATTTTAACTTTCGTTGTATTGTGAAGAATCGGCTTCATTTACATTCTAATTAGGGATATCAAAGCTTTTTGAAGTCTGTTCAGTATCCGGAGGAAGTGTACCTACTGTTATGAAGATAAAAAAAAGAGACAGTTCATCTTCTTGAGATTGACTATTATATCGACATTTATACATATAAAGTAATAGTCAGTATCCGGAGGAAGTGTACCTACTGTTATGAAGATAAAAAAAAGAGACAGTTCATCTTCCTGAGATTGACTATTATATCGACATTTATACATAAAAAGTAATAGTCTTAAATATTTTTTTACTTGTCTTAAGTGTTTAATTTATGAGTACTTGGTCATAAGGAATAATTATTATTTCAGTTAGATAACTAAAAATTCAGAAAATTAGTAAAATGATGATTGAAATTCAATATTTATTGTAACCAACTTCTTAATCCGAAAACAACTGTAATCATCGATGATTACAGTTGTTTTCGGATGTCAACTTCAGCTGGAATTGTTTTTTTGCACTTCGGTATTTACATCTAACAAATAAATTCTGTTTT
Organism: Olivierus martensii; assembly: GCA_000484575.1. Taxonomy (NCBI): domain Eukaryota; kingdom Metazoa; phylum Arthropoda; class Arachnida; order Scorpiones; family Buthidae; genus Olivierus; species Olivierus martensii. The sequence continues at coordinate 149,208 of AYEL01065158.1, read as the reverse complement.
CGATACAAGGATTTAATTTTCTTTACTTGTTGACATTTTTATGGCGTTGTTATTATTGTTTGTAATAATGGGTAAAAAACACTAAAATGTAGAAGAGCAACATGTTAATTTAAATTTAAATATAACCATTAATTATATTTTATGTTTTCTAATACTAATAAAAGACATAAAATATTTTTATTGCATGATTATACATTACTTCTGATTAAAGATTTTTTCTATTATAATCTCAAATAAAAATCTACAATTCGACATTAAATAAATAACTAAGCAGTTTTGCAATAAGTGAATTGCTAAATTATTTCGCTATCGCAATTCTTAAAATTTTCATAGAATTTTTTTTCTTTTAAAAATTTGAAAATAAAATGGTAAGTTCCGATATAAAGATTCGTAATTCCGATGCTTATAATTAAAGAAAATAATTTTCAATAGATAAAGGAACTGAATTATTAAGTTTTTCTAGAACTCTGCTAGAGATTCAAAGCAGCAAAATAATGAAAAATTCCTAACAAACAATTTATAATGTTGAAATTAATGGATAGTCACAAAATGACTTATTATGCTGTTTACTGTTTCTGTACAGACATTTTTGTCATGCTTAGAAGTATGTTTCATATTTGCAATTCACTTTCTTATATTATTTCAGATAAAACAATAGCAATATTTATTAGAATAATAAGAGAACTAATAATTACTGTACTTGAAAAATCTTTTAAGTATTTCTTTATTATATTTTCCGAATGATTTATACGTTATAACATATATATGATTATTTACAGTTATATATAACTAATCTGTAAGTCTATATTAATAATATAAGAACGAATGTATAAAAATTGTATTAAACTAAAGTGAAGCTAAAAAAAGAACTTATGAAAGGATAAAAACAATCCTTATTAAAGAATTTGATCTGCCTAAAGTATTTGAAATGAATTTATTTATTAGATAGATATTAATATTATTATATATAAAAGAAAAGAAAAATGATACATTTTGAATTTTTAATAAAATTTTTAGTGTCTATGAAAATTAGAAATAAAACATAAATTCATAAATTAGTTAGTTTATTATTTATCTAGATTTTATTTTTAATATTCATTCCTTCTTAAAATGGAGAAAGGGTTTATTTATTTATTTATTTGATTTATGCTCATAAATATGGCAAAACATTTATTTTTTATAAAATAAAAATTTCTTTTCCTAAAAAAAACATTTTCTCTTTCATTTAAATTTAAAGACTTGCATTGAATTTATTTTTATTTTTTTTGCTATTATTTAAAAAAAAAACTGTTAGATTTACTACTTTATACTTTATTCTAATTTTTTACTGCTATTATAAAGCTCATTTTAGAATAGTTTGTCTTCAATCTTTTTGGATAAATGCCCAGTTTTTCAATGTTTTCACATTTGCAATAAATTCACAGCCCACTTACACAAATTATTATTTTTACAAAGTGCTATTGTAGTTAATGAATTGTTAAATTGTGATACTGTTAATGGTTTCTCATAATTTTCAATTTATTCAAAGTTTCGTTACTAAATTTTGTTTTAATGAAAATTCATTCGTTATTCATATAAATTTATTATTCATAAAAATATGAAATTATATTTTTATAAATAATTCATTCATTAATTCATTAATTTTTATGAATAATTTATCCATAAAAATATTCATTTCAAAAATATTTTCTTAATTTTTATAGCATCCACCAAAATTCACAAACTCCTACTAGTGGGCAATAGAATGAAAAAGACTGTTAGAATTTTTAGAATATTTTTAAATATTTCAATAATAATTAGATATCTCCATCGTTGAGAAGTTTTTATGAATGATTATCTGTCGTTTTGTAGCAGAATATCACGATTTTTTTACATATTCCAATGTAAACTGTTAAGCTTCTTTCCATCAATGAGATAGGAACTTGAAAATGACAATTCAGGAAAAATCCATAACAAAGTATCAAAATGATCCTTTGAAAGTTTGAGAGATGCAAATTGACAAATTGAGCTAAGTTTCTCGTAAAAAATTCTAAATAATAGAATTCAAAAATGGATCCCGGATTCACGAAGCTGATAGACTAGATCACGAGTGTCCTATTAATTTATAATTTTTATCATCTAAATCAAAGAAAGAATTTAATTTTTATTAAGTGACAATTCAACTTTACATAAAATACAGTATAAAAATTTTATAAAATATATTCAATAATAAATATATGAAGAGAAATAATATAAAATTATTTTGTATCATCATAAATAATTTATTTACTATACCAAGAAAAGTTATTAAAAATTTTTTTATCTATCAATTTATTCATTTTTTTGATAAATCAGCAAGATAAATTTGAATGTTATTTTTTATATTTAAATATTTCATTTAAAATTTCTAATCTATAACGAAAAAACTGTTTTATTATTAATTTTTACCTAATTCTTTTACTTTTCATTAAAAAAATCTAACAGATTTATTAATCTATTAATTATAAATAAATTATTAAATGCTTTTAATTGCTTCTTAGTCTTAATGCATTGTTTTATGTCGCTTTTCTACCATTAGTCACTAAGTAATAACCCACATAGATCCCCTCCCTATCCACTTATCCATATACATAATAAATCAGCCAGAAATTTGAAGAATCGGAATGGATGAAGAAAACCCGGATACACTAGAAAAAATTTAAAGCTCTAAGACGTAGAATCGATTCCAAATCTCTGAATACTTTATCATAAAAATCTTTTTCTTTCTTACTAAATAATAGAACATTCCAATACAGATCAGTGCCGTCTGAACCTGTGGTGGGGTCTTTATTTCTTTGTTGTTTTACACCACTTTCCAACTTGAGATTAGTAATCTAGGAACGATATCAAATACTTTCAAGTCACGTAACTGTTTCGTACTTCCTGCCATCAACATTATGTCATAATTTCGTCATATTGGCGTAATATATCTGATATCAGATGATGCGATGATATAATAATCTGACATAAAGATCATGTCAAATTTTTCTTTGGATTCTTCTAACCAATTCGAAAATTATTAATTATGAATCTTAATAATATTCTAATAATCTTAAACTTTCCTCTGACTGAAATCCCAATAACATCAATCTAAAGGATTAAATCTGTGTTTTGATCCCGATTTCCGAAATATTTCGTGCCCCGGGCCCGATTTTATCAATGTTTCTCAGTGCAATCCTCGTCGTCCTGGACTAGCAACCTATTTTTAAAGTCCATCCCTGTTTATGGAAACTTATGGCTGTCATAAACAAACACGAAAGGATTGTGTTTTATTATAGAAGTATATTACAGAAGTTTTCCGCGATGCTCTAGTATTTCTGCTTATAATTTTTCCTTATTTATGTATAGAAAATCATGAAACAATTGCTTCTTATATTTTTAAATCGTGTAATTTTGAATAATGATTTCACAAGTAAATTAAAATACAAAATCATTTTTGAAATCATTATTTAGAGATTTGTCAGCCAATACATTATTATTTAAAAAACAAATTTAAATTTTAAATGTTGATTTTAATAAAAATAAACATGATAAACTTTCATAACAATATACAACGATATTCTACAAAAAAGTATCTATTTAGTACCTGAAATTAATAGATCAAAATTAAAACGAAATCAATTTTTAAATTTTCTTTAGATTGGCAAAATCCAACGATACAAGTTATAAGTTAACGTTATAAGTTTGAGAATTTAATTTTAAGATTGTGGAATCTTATCGTAAACCCAAAATTTCTCTAACTTTTGTTCTAATTTTGATTCTATTTTGGTAGTATAATTCCTATAGCCAACATGAACGTAGTTGATAAATTTTCAAAATACTTCCTTTATATAAAAAGAAATATCATGTGAAAATTTATTTTTCATCAATTGAATTTTTTCAATAATTATAAAAATAAATACGCAGTACTGTATTTTAAGTTGTCAGATTTGGTGTGATTAAGTCTGTTTCATTTTTACAGATTATAAACATATCCATTCTGTTTTTAGACATCTTTTATTTAATTTTGCTGATATTTTAGATATCTTTTATTTAATTTTGCTAATTAATATACAGTACATGCATAATTTATATAGAAAATGTCAGAATTATGTAATTTATATCAATTAATAAACATTGAGAGTTATACAATATATCTTAAAACTTCATGACTTTTTCAACATCAAAATAAACAAAATTCACACAGCACCCAGTTTATTCAGATTATTCATTTTTCAGCTAGCATGTAACTGTCAAATTACAATACTTGCATGCTAGCTGTCTATATACAGAATTACAATTTTTATATATAGATAAATAAACATAAAAACATTTTGACAAATAATTTTTTCTCTTATAAAAGAACTTTTGTAAGATGTCTAAAGTATTTTCTCTAGTCGTCACCTGAAAATCTTTTAATATTTTTCTTGAATGAAAAAGACAACCGATTTCAGATCTTATAAAACTGTAAATTGGATCTGTTTTTTTAACAAAAAAACTCAATTAATTCCATGAATTTACTTTTCTTTCTAGAATAATAACATTTGTTTCGACTTCCAGAAATGATAGATTTAGTCAGCTATTTCAATCTTCATAAATTTTTATACTATGAAGACAATTGTTTAATTTTTTTAAAAATACCTTATATCAAGATTAATATATCATTGTATTATTCTTGTATCATTAAAATTAATAAAGATTAAATAGAGAATAAATAGAGATTTAATATGCATTAAAATGAATACATTATATTCCAGATCGTTGTTCCAAGTTATTCAAAATAATTGGAAACACTGGAATCCGAGTTGAGATGGCATATTAGAGAATTATATATACTAGAAATTTTATATTTAATTTATATATACATATAAAGATATATGTATAGATGAAATATATATTTTCATTGAAATTCTGCTTGACTTTAATTTTAATAAAACTTTCGACATTACTAATATATTAATTTTATAACTCTAAGAATGTATAAAATTGTCATTTACTACGAAAAAATTTAAGAAAAACTTTTATAAATAGATATAATATATATATATATAAATTGGTTTAATTATTATATCACGACATTTTACAGAACTTTCAAGGATGTTTAAGGAAACTATCTTTATCAAGTTGCGAGGTACAGATTTGAAAGGATTATTATATAAATTATTGAGAAAATTATCACTATTTGAAGTACTTGATAGCATGGTTTTGGCATCAATGAGAATTAAGTTGAAAATTATCTATATGTTCCTTGAATTGTTCACATTTATTACATTCTTGAAGACGAAATCATTATAATAACTGATAAATTATACTTTCGATAATGCTCTTTAATAATCAATATTCAATAAAAATTCAATAGACTTTATGGTATCTTTTATGTTTAAAAAAATAAGAATAATAATAATGAAGCAATATCGATGAATAATACTAGTGAAAGATTAAAATCACCTGATCTGATTAATTAATATCTGACTATGTTAATACAAATTAGGAAATGTGACGAGTACTTTTATAAAAAAATAAAGTTAAAAAAGAATAAATGCAATTAAATATTTATGACTTATATGATTACTTTTTTCATAACTTTATACAAAAAAATAACGTTAATTAAACGAAGGAACGAAAGGAAGGAAAACATCGACATTAATTATAAAAAAAGAAAAAAATTAAAAAGGTCACTAATATTAGATCTCACTGATGTGTTGGGGATTGAAAAATGTCACTTCTGTGAATATTAAGAGAAATAATATAAGATGTTTTTATATAACACCATCTCCTGATTAGTTTTTGTGCAATTTTAAATGACATTAAAACTGGTACTATTCATGTTTTATATTAAATAGACTGTAACTGTAACATTTTTATATAAATTAAAATATTGACTTTATTCTACTTGATTCATTAATCAAGAAACAAATGAATTCTTTTACTGACGATAGACTGTCTATATGTTAATTCCTCAACTAGCGACTCGTTTCTCTTCAAGTGCGGATTGGTCTATAAAAGCACACAGTTAGTTGATTTTAACGTTATACTTCCTTGACCTGATTATTTCTGAGAAGATTGAACAATGTGATGATGGTAATGGTTGAATAATTAAATGCAAAAATATTTTATTAATGATTATGATATTATATAAACTTGCATTTATAATTGAGAGATTGAATTTGCCTAGCAGTCTATAGAGGCAGATCATAGGATTAATGTGATTTCTGCGAAGTGTTTTTTTAGCATTTAACAAAGATTCAATCGTAGATTTATTCTATTTAATATTTAATTATTTATTTTTTCATAAAATAAATTATCTTTCACTTTATACATTACATACATGCATAATTAAAAGTACGAATTTAAATATTATTTCTTTAGAAAATGTAATGAAATAAATTAAAATAATTGATTTAATTAAATAATAATTTAAATATATAAATTACAGAACTTTTATTTACCATACAATACAAGTACACGAGAAAGAAAAGAAATTAATTATAAAATTTTCATATTTAACATGGTTCGTTTATCTAATTATATATATAGCTGATTATCTGAAATTTATTTTAAATTGATATATAAATTGATCCATCCATTTATGAAAGTAATGTAGTACAAGCTTCCTTCTAAGTGCATCCCTGCGGGAGATATCTTAATAACAACAAGAGACATCTGCAGGAGACTTGATTCATTTCCTCTTTCATCTGTCTATAGCGACTCATAAGAACATTGAATTCTTCCTTTTTTTTCCATATATTTCACCATTCCAGGTATATTTAACTACATCATTTATACATGTTTTTTCATTCGGATCTATTTAGCATAAATACGAAAATTAATACTGTACATGATTTAAAGTATCCCATATTATTGCTTTATTTTCTTTTATTAATTTATTATTTTCCTGTAAATAAATAATATATATATGTATATTAATTTTATATTAAAAAACTTTATTTTTAATCTAATATCAAATATTTGTTGTTTGAACATATATAATTAAAATTGCCTCAGATCTTATCAGTGTTTTTTTTATGCAAAATAAATTATTTTCTTAAAAATAATAATTTATTTTAATTCTCAAAAGTATATTTTTTGTTGTTATTTTAAGCTGGAGCCATTTAAAATATATAATATATATTGTTTTTGTTCTATACTAATCTTCTGAATTCATTAAAAACTAAAAAAAAAATTTTTAATGTAAAAAGCTTTTAAGCTAAAATTGCACTTTATAAGTTGTGATGTTAACACTTTATTAATTATAATTTTACTTTAAAAGTTAAGATTAAAGTAAAATTTTAATTGATTTAATTAAAATTTTATCGAAGCGAATAAATTACAGTTATTACTTAATAAAATATTTTAAATAATTTTATGCAGTAAAATTATTAACACGTTTAGGTTTATGGACGTCGCTTATTTTCCGAAGGAGGAAAAAAAAATATATATATATATAATGAAAATATATAAAATTTTAATGAAAATATACTCGGGAATAAAATTTAGTTAATATGGTCCTGATAAGTCCTGTACTCTGAATAATCAAGTTTTCTGATGGGTATATCGGTTATCTCGTGTTATTTCTATCACCCTTAAATTGCAGATATCACTTCGGAGTAGGATATAAACGTTAAATCAAATTCGTATCTAGTGATAAGTCGTTGCCATCGTAACAAATTTATTGGCGAATGGCAAACATGAACCTTCCAAATACCTAAGGGTTCATCCACAAATGACGTCATTCTGTGAGGGGTGGCATACCGAAGGGGAATAGAAGTTCTAATGACGAGTGAGGTCCGATAAAAAATATATTTAAACCAAATTTATTACTATGTTTGTTATCGAATTTAAGATTAATTCAGATTCTATTTTAATAAACTGGAAATGTTAATTTTTTTTACTGCCTCCATTTTTAATTATAAGATTTTATAATTTGAAGCGGAAAATTGCAAATACAGCAACATAAAGATTTTTTCCCTGAAATTTAATTGGTTACAAAAAAACTGTTAATAGTTATTTTTTATTTTTATATGCGGTATTTAATGTAAACAAGAATTTTGTGTTGTAATACAAAAAGAGAGAATTAAAAAAAATGTCAAAAAATTCACAGTAAATGACTCTTAATATACTTCTACTCCATACATTAAAATTAATGTTGCATCTAAAATGCTATTAATAATAATAAAAGATAATAATATTATTCTGTAAAAGAAAGCCTTTATTGCTGAAAAGGTTAACGTTCTATATTTAGGAAGTTTTAAACGTGGATTGAATTTCACATGCAGTCTAAAATTTGATCACTTCTAAAGTGTCGAATGATTGTATTATATAAAGTATTTACACTGAAAGAATTCTAATGGCAGTCGCAAAAAAAAATCGATACAGCATAATATCAGTAATGGCGATGCAGAAGTCCACATAAAGTTCAGTATTTAAGAAATCATGAGAGAAACGAATTCTATTTAACGAAAATACTTTCTCAAAAATTCAAATAAACAAAGATTTTAAGTGACAATATTAGTCTATGCAGATGAAATAATGGACAAAAAGTTTTTAAAATGGACTTTGGATGTGATCCAAATTATTGTTGAGGAACTTATAGAATGTACTGATCTACGACGAAAGTTCTGACAATCATTACAGATTTTTAAGCCTGGTGGAAATGGATAAGTGAACCAATTTTTAGACTCCACTACAAGATTAAGAAGAGTTATTTTATTCCAGAAGAAGTTAGAAAAGATTGCAATAATAATAATAACAATAATAAATAATTTATGTGACAATACAGAAGTTAAAAAACTCATAAATAAGACAACGAAAATCCATTTCGAAAAGAAGAATGATCAGTTCTAACGTACCATTTTTCACGTCTACGACGTAAATGGACTAAACCATAAAACAATAAACTTTCGCACTAAAAAAAAATGTACTAAACTTTATTTTTTAAATGTGTTATGTAAGAGTTTTAAGATGGCAAACGAGATCAATTGTTAGGAGATGCACATTAATAGCTTACAACCATTATAATTGTTTACTGAATATTACGAAGTTCTATTATTCAAGACTGTATTTTTTTATTATTAAAATTTAAAATATAAACTATAAAGAAATGAAATATTTAAAGGAATAACAGGAATAGATGATTATATATTTAAAATCTCATTAAAATATAAATAACAGCTTATTCACGATCGAACAAAATATATTACTATATTCACTTCAATAATGATAACATACAAATGCAGAAAATAAACAAAAATTTCATAAAAATATTTATATCTATTCAAGAAAAAAAGAATTATCAAATAAGATTATTTTCGACAATAGATTTTAATTAACGAATTATGTATGCATTAATAATTATCAATTTATTAAGATAATCTTCAATAAAAATTTTCTTTTATTTTTGCAGAACTCGTGAATTTTTTATTAAGAAAGTCAAATTTGACTTTCTTAATAATTCATTGAGGGAAAAAAGAAGGCATTCGGAATTAGTAAGGATTTTACAATATCTGAATATTAATGTTCGCGTAATTTAAAATAGAACCAATCTCCCAGCGGTGAAAATCCTTGAATTAGATTTTCTGATGATCGGTTTGAATAAATTATAAGTCATACTACTGTAAGTACTTAATCAACTATAATTATCTATATATTAAATATATCGAGTTACATGTCTCGTAAGAAGTTATTTATTTAATCAGGTTCAATATATTTAATGTATAACTTCGAAAAAATTTCAGTTCTTTAAAAGTAATATAAATATCTCGATGATTTATAAAAAGTTTTATTTGAGAAATAAAACACAAATATATGCTGTAACATAATGATTATGGTGTACTTGTCCATATTTATAAAGAAATACATGAATATAAAATCACGAGAATTTATTTTAATATAATTAACATACATTACAATATTGTCTTTTTCTTTTTACAATATTTTCATACTTATTGAGCAGTATTAATATTTGCTGAACATTTCGCGAATAATTTGCAATTGAGTATAGAGAAAACTAGTTGAAAACATCAAAGAGCAGTATATATTGTAGACTATACTGTATAAATGAAGATTAACTATGTATATTGTATAATTTATTTAATACAGTAGATTCTTGGTGATGTCTCCTCACTTAACGTCGTTTCGTTATCAGGTTCCCAACAAAAACTAAATTAATTAAATTTAAAAATCAAAGAGTTAAAAGTAGAGAAACGGAATAAAGCCGTTTTTTATTACGTATTGTGTTTTCCTCCATAATTGAGAGAAAACCAGATAGAAACCTATAAGTATAGAAAGCAAGATAATTATTTTTTATATGAGCTCTAATTCAAGTATATAATATTATTTATGAATAATACATTAAATAAGTTATACAGCACACAGGACATTCGAGTGGAGTGACTGGATGCAAACGCTTTGGATTTCCATTCAGGGGACCGAGATCGAATGAAAAAAAACTACCTGTTGAAAAATTATATGCTAGGTGAATGGAGATTTTCAGAAATCTAATCCCGACGTTAAATGGGAATCCACTATACTATTACAGTATATATAATTTATATTAATAGATCGTAATCTGCATGCAGAGTAATAAATTTTCTATATTAATGGTTATTTTAATTTTATTATTAATTGACATGTTAATGTTATTTTAATAACTTATTATTTAGCTTAATTATAAAAATAACAAATTATTTTAAATTTATCTCTCATAAGTGAATTTACATCTAGTTGATTTAAACGTTTCTGACATATATTTTAATAGGCCTATATATACCGTATATTTTTAACTATTAAAAAATATATCATACAGCGAATATTCCTTTATATTCTTTCATTCGTTATTTAATCTGAAGACATATTATTCACAATTATTGAAGCTCATGATAGTGTTTCGAGCGTGAATTGAATTCCTGGAGTTTGTTTTATTAATGTCATAAATGTTTAATGTTATTCAGACTGCTATTCTTTAAGCATATTAAAAAAATTGCAATGATTTTTTTATTTTAAAGTATTATAATTTAAGAAAACGAATAAGTTTGTTTTGATCATTGTTATGCAGTAATAAAAAAAAAAAAATATGAAAAAGAATGCGGATAAAGTTTTTTAAACATCATATATCTTTTCTAACTATTTTTATTTTCATTATTGCATAAGTTATAAGAAACTATAATATTTTTCTTTGCAATGTTTGAATTCACGATAGAAAATTCACCAAATTATCGACTTCTATCCATAAGAATAACCTTTCCAGACACATAAGATATTTAGGAATCTAATTTAGGCATAAACGAGAATTTTATTGTGTCAATTATGCAATCTAGAGAAAAATGTTCCGTATTGCATAATTCATTAAAAGCGGATGCCTTGTTTCTAACATCATAAACAGAAGCTTGGTAAATCATCACAAGTAAAGATATTGCATATAAATAAAATTCCATACATCGTGTTTCAGGCATATCTATATTAAAGATATTGTATGTTGAATAATGAAGAATTTATTGGCAATAAGAATTAAATATCTTCATCTAATAATCTTCTCGAGGAATTTTCTATGAAGTGATTTGATAGGGAAAATAATTTCATAAATAAAAAATACACATTTTTAATTGTTGAAATAAATTGATTAAAAGAAACTGGGAACATAATTTTCTTGTTAAATCTAATTTTTTTTTATAAAAAAAAGTTAATTTAATTTCTTAATTGTTAATTAAAAATTAAATTACCCATCAAATATCAAGATATATTCAGTTAATTATAGCTAATTTTAATCAGTTTTATACGGTTTAACTCACAGCCACTACTACACCATCGTTTAATACTATAAACATTAAAATAAGTAAAATCTAGATCTGCAGTGGAAATGACGTCAGAAAATAAAAAATGAAATCCTCTGAGAAATTCTAGAATTTGAAATTTGCAAGATCGTATTGGAAAATCTAAATTGCATTCATTATTACATCGATTGAAATCAAATTTAAATTAAATGTAAGAGAACAAAAATAAAATTTTATTTATTAATATTTACACTTCACAACTAATCAATTTTCTAACCAGGAAAATATTTTATAAATGGTTCAGTTAAGGAAGATAGTTGCCATGTCTATTGTACAAAGTAGCATAATAAATTCTTAAGATTTTAGATTGAATTAATGATTATTATACATCATATAAATAAAATGCTAAAAAAGAATTGTATTATCAATTTTTCTTATCGTTTCGAAAAGATAGATTCAAATTATTGATTATCAACTTTAACTAATTAATGCAAAAGTCAAGGTACAGATAGTCATATGATAATACAGTGAAACCTGCTAAAATGACCACCTTGTTACAGTGACCACTTGGCTAAAGGGACCAAAATTCAAAAATTGGTTTGTTTCCCATAGGATGTAATGCTATTTTTGTTTTGTATAGTGACCATCTGTCTAATATGTGTATTGACCATTCACTTACTTGTTAGTTAGTTTTAAGAAATTTTAACCTGCTAAAGTGACTAAGAAGATTAATTTCATGAAGGAATTACTGTATTTTCCTTAGAATTTTTTCCATTAGATAAAATTCTAAGGATTAATATTCCACTAGAATTTTCTGTTATGATAAAATAGTCTGTTAAACTAGTATATTAAAAAATAAATATTATAATACTACTCTATATGTACCTCTATACAGTATATTAATTTAAGTTTTGATTATGTTAATTGAACATATACAGGTTAGTATTAATTGTAATATAGTAGAATATATGCTTGCTATAAGACTTTGTTCGTCAGAAGGTAATATGTGCTTATATGACTATCGATAATGATGTCATATAAGCACATATTACCTTCTGACTACAAGTTGATGATTTTAATTAATATAAATTTGCAGTTTGGATTAATCTGTTCTTTCTTTTGGGGAAGGGGGAGAGCCACTGTCCTGTATAATGACCACTTGTGAAAAATGACTTGTCAGGTCGGTCCCAGAGGATGGTCACTTTAACACGTTTCACTGTACTTGTAAAGGATAATTTTTAATATAGTTGCTATCTGTTTTAATCAGTCTATAGTTATATTTTATTCAATAGAGAAATGTCTTTTTATGTTTAGCACCATTTCATATGCCTACAGCAAACCTGTGAGAAAACATACGTCAAGTTTTTTGCAAGAGTGTATTTTTTTCTACTCGTGAATCCTGTCATTGAGATGCTGTGCATCACCTCTTCATCTCTGCTTGTACAGCCCTGTTTGAAATCCCAGAATAAAAAAAAATATTGTTTGGCTAATGGAACATACTGGACATAAGCTACCATAGTGGATAAAATTATCATTATTATCCATTTTGTATTTATTTTTGCAAACTTATATTAATATACTGTATTTAGGAATTGTTATTATAAAACCGACTATTATATTTTATCATCATGTATTCCAAATAAATCTTGTACTGTTATATTAATAATTTAACCATAACAAAATATTGTCACATAATATTGAACGTTAAGGAAAATACTGTATTGAGAAAATATAAAATTATAAGATATATAAAATATAACCTAACTAAATCGACACTTAGTCATCAATTGAAATTTATTAAAATCGAAAGTCAATGTCAGCACCACAACATCACAGGGAAAGTGAAAGGAATTGTTGAGTTGTCTCGAAGAAAGAGACTGAGTTGCCTTGGATCATTAATCCTATTTTATTATAGCTTCACTTTGGTAATAAAAACTCTTTGACCACATGATGTGATTTTTTTCCTTATATAGTGCCTCATCCAAGAGATTTCAAGTAAAAATCCTATCCAGCTGTCACAAAAGTCGGTTTCTATCCTGTCTTTGCTTGTAAACAGGGATGAAGATAGAGCTTCCAATATTCCAGCCGAAGCAGAAACAAAGATATAAAATGGGACTTCTGCTGGATAAACTTCCACTGATTCAAAATAAAAGAAGCTTAGGCTACTATGCAAAATTTGCTGAAAAATACTTTAAAAAGTTTTATACTTGTCCTTATTTTTGTCTTGTCCAAGTGTTTGTCTCTCTTAGATTTCTTTGGGTTATAATTCAGCTATGCTCAAGAAAGTCCCTACATTTTACACCATACTTATATGGTGTAAAATAATTGTAAGCCCAATGATTACCTTTTCTCTGACATTTCTGCCAGGGACCTCTGTCTACCACTTACTCACATGTATCATCAATCACTCAAATCGAGTTAAACGAAATTTGCAAACCCTGCAAAACCTACATTATTAATTATGAATAGATAAATTTAGAAAGTACTTTGCAACATCTTTGTACCAATATTATAAAGGACGAGAATCATTTTGAAAAATTCAGAAATAAGTTGTTCTGAAGTAATTGAGTGACATTTGAGAATAATGATTTCAAATGAATCATTCTATTTTGTTACAACTGGAAATAGATTTGTCTTTTTTGTTTATTAATTAGTTAACTTTGATAATTACTAAGAAAGTAATTAAATATATTAATTTCTCCTTTTAAAAACAAGAAGAATGACTGGCACTTTTATTATTGCTCCAAGAGCTAGCATAAATGCCAGTTCAATCCTAATTATCAATAGAAATTTAAGTAAAACTTTTATCTTATAGCTATTTTTTACAAAAAATATTTCAAATAACTCTTATATCTGGGTTAAAGACCGAACAGGGCATTTGGTTAACACCATTGGTTAACTGCTTTAAATATTTTTAAGATTTTATAATTAACGACAAAATCTAGCGATCTCTTCAAACGGAATCAAATCTCTAAAAATTAATAATTTGAACTGAAATATCATGTGATCAAGTGTATAATATTATTAGAAATAAAAGTACGTAAATAGATGTTAAATAGGTCTTTAAGTAATAAAACCTTATATTATAACCAAAACTCTGAAACCACGAAAATGTGATCAGACGTCTGGATTATGTGGTACTGTTCCTGATTTGAATTGTTTGTCCCGGAATGAAAACTATCCCGGAAAGTGTTCTGGATTGGACATGTAACCTTTTTAACATTTTCGCAATGGCACAAAGTTGCTGTTTCCTCTACTTCATACTAAATGGCGCTATTATTATTAACTGGCAACTTTGTGCCATTGCGAATGTTTCTACTTGTATGTGACAAGTATTAAAGATGATAAAAATACTATTGTGAAGGTTGTTACAAAAATAGTTGATTTAAAAAATTCAAATTAAAAGAAAGAATGAATATGTAGTATCTACCACTCATTGTACGCAATAAGTTAAGAAATTTAGAAGAGAATGGTTGATCCAAAACAGATTCCTTCAAATGAAATGTCAACAGTTTTTATGAAAAATGTACCGAATATGAATATATATGAATATGAATATGAATTTAGAACTTCGCTTATCACAATTTGAACATTTTGATTGTTTTAAGTGGACCAATCTTAAAAGCGGTATTAATTGGCAAAATGTGCAAAAAAGTTTTGAATGCACTTGAAAATTTAATGAAAAATGGAGCTATTCGATGATGATAAGGAAGAAAAGGAACTTTTATTTGAGATATCATATGTAAAAAAATATGATGATAATACAAAAATAAATGCTTGCTATGAGCAAAAAATGCAACCGATGCAAGGTGGATAGAAATATTTCATCACTGATATGAACAACAATACCATTCAGGAATATTAAGAAAAAAATTAGATTTGCTTTATGCTTACCATGCACTAATGGTTAACGAAAAGTGAATAAGTTTTAGATCTCAGAAAAAAACGCAACTGAGCTTAGAAACACTGAAAACAATATTACAAGTTAAGTGAAATTTTTCCAATTTCTGTGAGAATTTTATAAGAATATTTCAAGTAATGAAGATTTATTAAAAATTTCACTCTGCGGAAAAATACATATAAATAATATAATTATTTATTTAATATTATTCGTTATATTGATGGTTATACCTATATAGTCATTTTTTTATTGAGACCTGTTATTTTCTATATTGTTAATTTTTGTTATGAAAAGAAGAAAAATTAATAAAAAAATTAAAAACAATCAGAAGTACTGTAGTGTTTTTGTAATTATTATATTAATAAACGCATAAAAAGATAGATCCAAGATATTTTAATAAAACACAACTAAGTAAATTAAGAAAATGATGTCCTCACGAATGTGTTAAGTGTTTATTTTTATTTTTATTTGGACACGTCCAGCATTCCAACATAAAACATCTGGTCATTTTATGTTATAGTCAAATTGTTATTTCTATTGAATGATGTGTAACTACTAATCTTGGTTAATGGCTCACAATAATTACACTAATCGATAAAATTAATTAAGACAGATTTTTTTATGATGATTATGTTCAATATAGTTCAATTATATTACTGTATAAACAATATTTGCACCATGGTCTTTAAACATATGAATTTATTTTCATTTTCTTCAAATTTAAAATATTAGTATTATTTTAACAAATCTCAATTATGAATTACTGATATTTTTGGCACATAATTTCCATTTATTTGCATATATGCGAATAGCGGGAAATTGGGACAATCATATCCACTGTTATTTCATAATGACATCGCCATATTTATATATTGGTTTGGGTATTCATTGTTATATGAATAACAAAATAGATAGATAGATCACATAGAACAAGATATGTCAGATAGATAGGTAATGTCATAAATGACATTACCTATCTATCTGATGACATCGCATGTTTACAAGATGTGGAATTTAACCAGCGATGTATTTAACTTCTTGAGGCCGAGGCATTATTAAGTTGCGGGGTCCTCAGTCAGAATAAGAATTTAAAAATATTTATATATTGTATAAATGAAATTACTAAGTCCTGATGTCAGCCGGATGGCCGCCACTAGGACTTAATAATTTCATTTTATGCGATCTAACCTAAGTCCTGGTAAAGTAATGCTAAAAGATAATGAGCAAAGAATATTTAAAAATAATTCTTTGCTCATTTGATAGAAGAAAGAAAAATTATTGCTTGGTTATGAGTAATAGTATATTGCTGGTTGGAACTTGAAGGCAAAAATTGTTTGATATTCTTAAATATACAGGTATATAGTTCTCAGTTTAAAATTCCGAGATTTACAAGTTTTTTTGAACATAAATTATCAAAAATTTGAAAATATATACATTAATTGCAATAAAATAAATTCTAAACATTCTTAAAAATATTCAAACCCAAATACATATGGTTTTGTAACAGAAACTCCATTATCTTCTTCAAAATCAGAAAATTTAAATGACAACCGAGAAGTGAAAATAACATTTCCTCTGATTTTATCGACATATTATATAAATAACTTCTATTCCCAGATTTTCCCTAAAATAATAGATCATCCGCATTAAAGCTCATCTATTTATCTGTCAATAATAATGAAGAATAAAAATTCTTTAATATTAATATGATATGCATAATTTCTTTATTGTTATAATTTGATTTTAAAGACTACATTATCATTTATTTAAACAAATAAATCATTGCTTAATCATATATTATTGATTTTATTGACCTTTACTTAATTTTACTGTGGTCGAATTACACTATTGAGAACGGAACTCCTAGTTTTAACATTATGTCTATAAGAAATTGATTCATGTTTTAACGAGTTCTTACTTAACGAGTTTGCTCCAGGAATGAGTTAATTCATAAAGGCGAGAACTATGTATAATCTGTTCAAGTATCTTAATTTGATTTTGATATTCATTATTGTAACTTTTTGAAATAAAATGCGTAAGTTCTTAAAAATTTTTATCCAATTTAACTTTTGGGATACCTATATCTATGAACACCGCTTTCCATCCATTGATTATTAAGCAGCGGGGCATTTCAATGCCCACCACAGCTGTCAGGTGTAAGATGGAGTTCAAAGATCCGGGCCATATTTGGAAATGTGGGACCTGGAAATTAAACCTGAGTCATTCAGAGTGAAAACATACCACAATTTCATCGCACTCGGCCGACGAAGTTATATATATTTTTCTATTGAGCTTAGCATCGCTTTCCACTCTGTGGCAGAGCATTCCAGTACCCACGATGGGCCGACTACACCCCTGGTAAGACCGACCGTCAGATAGAGAATGGAATTCAATGAGTCGGGCCGGACTCCTAAAAAGTTTTCGAGTTCTGGAATCTGGGAATTGAACTTGGATCATACAGGCTAGATGCACAACACCACCACCAAGATATCCGGCTGACGATGAAGTTTTATAGATATGGCAATGATATCATTTTTGTGGTCTTGTTACAATCCCAAAATTATTTTTCTAACAATGATGTCATCTTTCAGGTCCAATATCCATCATAGAATTATTACCGTCAATCTTAATAGTTAGGTTCAGGGGCGACAGGGACATATTTTCGGTTCTGGCATTATCCTGGCAGCGGCCCACTAGTTAGACTTGGAATTAGGACAATTCGCCGCACGGATATATCGTCGCAAGGACATTTCACCGTAAGATATAGAAAAAAAAATAAAGAAAATTTTTTGAGTATTTCAAAAAATTAAACAATTTTTTAATCAATTTTTTTGCAATACTCCTTCTGTCTTTATTTTATTTTTATATCTTAATATCCTTGTGACGATATATCTGTAATACATATTAAATAAATTAAATACATAGTATTCTTTTGCAAAACAAATTTTAACGACAAAATAAAAAATTACCGAATTACCTAAAGTACAAGTCTTTATTTGTGCAAATACTAAAAAATTGATAAATTTGAATAAAAATGATGAAGAGGAATCTGAAACAAATATATATTATATTGAAAGTGCGGTGCGTAACATAAAATATCGATTGGTCGACTGCTGGTCCATATTGTTATGACGGCATCGGCCCTTCTTGCATTTGCTAGAATGCCCTTATGGCCAATCCGCCCCTGACCTTAGGTTATTGTAGTTAAACCGCCATATCACACAAGGAATATACATTATCTGGAGGCAGCCATTCATAAAACCAATCCATCATAGATTGGCCAACACCCATGATGGGGTCAATTGGAAGGTTGAAGGATGGGATTCAATGAGTCAGGTGCAGACCTTTCCTGTAAAACTACACGTGTGAGACCCGGATTTGAACCTGATCCAGGATGGTAAGCTACAGCTTTACTAGGCGGCCATACAGCCAACCAATCTTAATAGTATTCTACTGTCGGCCGGATTGGCCGCGTGGAAACGCTTCGGCTTTCCACTCTGGAGGACCCGGGTTCGAGTCTCGGGTCCCACCCCTTGAAAATATTTATCATGGGGTCCGGGCCCGGCCCGTCGATCCCCGTCCTCCACAATCCAGTTGACCCCTCCGCAGGGGTGGGCAGCCTGTGGAAGGGCTTGTTTCGCCCCGCCACTTAATACTCTTACTGAGTGGAAAGTGGCGTCATCTGTTGACAAAAAAAATAGTATTCTACTCTTAAATCTTCTAATACAAAAAATATAACAAACCCAAATTCCAAAGAATTCCAAATTCTCGAGTTCAAATCAAGTCCCACACTTCCAGTTTATTCAGGAAGGATCTGGGCCCATCCCGTTGAATTCTTCAACCTTCTGATTGACTCCATCATGGCTGTTGGGCAGCCTGTGATGACTGTAATGACAAGTAGCCGATGCCAGATAAAGTATATCTTTTGTGCGATATGGCGGCTTAATTACACCAACCTAACCTGAAGGATTAGGCGGGCGGATGGCCGAGTGGTAACGCTGTCGGCGTGCCACGCAGGAGGACCCGGGTTCGCTTCCTGCGTGGCACACCGGGTCTGGACCGGGAATTTTTCGGGGTACTGGACCCGGCCCGGTGATCCCCGTCCTTCACCATCCGGTTACTGGGCCCAGTCCGGTGATTCCCATCATTTACCATCCGGCCCCCCTACACAGGTGTGAGTGCAGCCCGTGGTTGGAACTGGCCCCGCCCCCTTAGTAATTGGAAGATTGGAAAGGGAGCGTAATATATGCAGAAAAACCTGAAGGATTAAATACGCTCTTTCATCGCCATCTCAAAATATCTCACTCCTCTGGCAAATTTTGACCACGTTTTGTACTATGTCTGCAGCTCTGTTAAATCTACTTTTGAATTTTCATGTCTCATAGTAACAGTAAGTCACCGATTTTGTGGTGACTTATTATTATTATGATAAACATTTCTTTTTATTATATATAAATTCATCAGTTTAGTTGCCCTAGCAAATATTTATAGATAATCATTATTTTTCTAATTACGATTATTTTCCATCTCTTGCACGAATAAAATCACTACATTGAAAAAAGTTGTCAAATTCAAATTAATCGCCGATTCATGTGGCGATTTCTTTGTTATTCAAGATTGATAAGGATCTCTGCTCTATATTTCAGTCTATTAAATAGAAAAACTGAATAAATGAAGTTATTGATCATATTCCTAGAATTCGGTTACTAATTTTAACAAAGGATTAGGTCATTAAGCGCGTACGATAAGTGATTACACAAAACTTTGATTTAACGAACCCAACTGTTATGCAATTTCGGATTTAATATATCCTACGAAATTTATTGTATTCCATTTTTATGAACAACGAATTTGGTCAGGAATCCACAGTATTGGTTGATATACTATTACTATGATTGAATTAACAGCGGAATGTTATAGTTGATTTTTCTACTAGTAATTTGATGGAAATATTGTCAGGCAATTACTGTTTACATTATAAATAACGAAGCTTTATCATTTTAACGAAGGAAGTCCAAAAATATCGAAGATTTGCTGAAGCTTCGTCAGCAATTATTTTCAATAGTTCATGTTTTTCTTTAAAATATAATAATTATTTATATGATTTTTATTATTGTAAAGTTACATTTACAGTATTATACTACATTAATATAATTATTATTGTTATAGCAATCTGTCATCTTTACTAAAATTTAAAAGCATTCTTTTTCATACTTGAATTGCCATTGTATTTATTAAAGTTGTTCTAATCATTAGAACTGTGATTTTAGGCTAAAAATACAAACACCATCATCTTCTCCTTTTAGTTCTTGGATTTCCTATACTATGAAAAGGATATTAAGATTAGTAGACTATCTTCAACTTTGTTCTATTCAAAATAAGTAGACATAAATATTCCGTTGGTAGGCGATATAAGCATAACACATTTGAGTGTACAGAATTTAAAAATTTGGAATAATAAAATTTAACAAAAATTTACCTAACTTTATTATTCTTACAGGTGGCACGTTTGTGCTTCTGCATCCAATGACGCAACAAGCTTTCCAAAGTCGCATTGCCCATTCTATGTATAGTTCCATTATCTTTCCTAAATTTTATGCTTATATTAAGAAATGCCATCGATCTTGCGCTTAGTGAACAGTCTGGTAAACTCGCATGAGTACGTATATTAAATGTTTAAATGCCAAAATTAAAATTAGTAACAATCCATAACGTGTGTTTCAAATGTTAATTAGCAGTTTTTTTTTATTCCTCGGCGCATATTTGCTCTTTACTCATCCTTTTTCATATTCATATTTAATTTATCAAATGATTTTTTTTTAAACAAAGAAACCTCGCTTTTGAATTTTTACCAATGAATAATAAATTTACTGCAGTTGCCAATATAAAAAATTGGCTCATTTATTATCGAGCCGAAGCCGTCTAGAATAATTTAAATCTTAAGGAAATTTCTCAAATTTTGATTTAAAAAATCACCAAAAAGACGATTAAATTTTTAATTTAAAATAAATAAATAAATATATTTTATTCAATAATTTTTAAAAATTTCATTTTTTTTCCCCCTGATCGATTTTAAATAAAAAATTATATAAATTGTTACGTTAGTGTATGGTTATATTTTCTAAGATTAGACGATTTCGGTTCTTGAGTTGATTAGTTTGTCACAGAATATAAACATTGGGTCTTGTTTCCAGCACGTGACGACCGTTCAGGTGGCCAATAGGGGATTGGCTAGCTAGCAAATAGGCAGTTTAAGCAGCGTTGTCGTCAGTCTAGTCAATGCGGCGACAGCGGCTCGTTCTTTCCATGTCATGCCGAAAATCTTCGAATTATATAAAATGGAAGGTGAGTTTCTTTCCGTTTAACTAATCGTCGATACTGTATTTAGAAATTCGATATCTCAGATTATATGGAAATGAAGCCATAACCGATTGTTTCGCTCGATTCTAATAGTTAAATATCACACCTGTTGATTATACGCACTTAACCTAGATGATTGATCATTTTTAACTCTTCGAAACTGTCGAAAACTTCAAAATTTTCTTGTTGCCGATATAATTATATCTCTAATAATCCGATGCTTTAAAACTTTCACGACAAAATGATCGATAATTTTCAAATTTCTGTCGGAAATATCGTTGATCATTTTTGTATAATATTGTACTCTACGCGGTTCTGTACGATTGACGAATTTAGAAAATAAGTTCGGATTTTTATCCAATAAGTTTACAAAATATTAAGATACTGTCATTAACGATATAGTCACGATTCTCATGTAATCATTCTAATTAATAAGTTGTTATGAAATAATATTTAAAAATCGACGATTTTCGATTATTTACAATTAATTTTTTTAATCCATTATTATTATTATTATAGAATATTCGCTAGAATATTATCGCTCTGTATTCTAAACAACAAAAAATTCTTAACGAAATTATCAATCTTTACAGAATTCTTATTAAAAATAAATGTTTTAATAATTAAGAGTTCGAAGAATATAATGTTAATATTAATTACAGCCTGTGAAAGTTTAAAAATTTTAGATTAAAATAATATTTATTCCTGCATATTTTCATCGGTGGAGGAGATTTTGATATGTAAAAAAATTGTTATTTTTCTTTTTAATCATTTAAAATATTATAGCTATCAACACACTATAAAGTTTAAATAAATCTTATATAAAATTCATATTTACATTTTTCTCTATTTAACGAGGACGAAATTAAATTTTAAAACTCGTTACTTTTCAGAATCTTTCATAAATATCGCATCTAATAATCCAACTTTTCCTTTTTTCACTTTTATTTACTCGAAAACTGTTTAATAAACCGGGATTAGAAGATTAGTTGTTCGAATAATATTCTTAAGCGGTTTATAGCGATGGAAATAATTTACTAGATAGTTTCTGATTGGAAATATTCTTCTGCAATACAACACCTGTCCGTTCAAACTACAGCTGTACACAGTGGCGGATCCATATAATGGTTAATAGGACTTCAGCCCGGGATCCCCAGAAAGTTAGATACCCCCTGGCTGTACTATATATTGTAACTCGGTAAAGTTCGAAAACTCCGAAGTAGATCTGCAACTACAAACAGTAAACAGATTCGATTTTCTTCCTTTTTTCGAATATTTTTCGATCCTAAATATTAACTATTAAACACGACATTTTTTTCATATATTATATATATATTTGCCGTTTTTATTCTGTATATTGTATATTATACATAAATAATTAATTTAAAATTCGAATATTTTCTTCGATTAATCACAAATGTTGATATTATAATAATACCTTAATCCGATTTGAAGATTATAACTGTTTACACGTCTTCTTAATAAAAGAGAATTATAAAATAAAAATTTGTAACACTGTTTAAAACGTTATAGAAATTATAGTCACGTTATCATTTTACTAAACAAACTCGTTGTTATTCTGAAAAATAATGATTTTGTCACTATTATTTAAATGCAGATAGTGCCATAAAGATCAACAGGTTAATCTATGCACGTGTATATTTTTAAACTGTTTACAAAGATATAGAGTAATGTAAGTTTACAGGCCTATACTGTATTTTATATTAATTGTTAAAAATGTAAACTGAGAACATCGAAAATCTCAATAAGAATAACGTATTTGTGCTTTTTTAATACTTTTTATCAAGCAACAGTTTTAGTTTGCCTACGTTTTCATCTCAATAAGAATAACGTATTTGTGCTTTTTTAATACTTTTTATCAAGCAACAGTTTTATTTTGCCTACGTTTTCATAGATAATTTTATCTGAAATATAATATTTTTTAAAATATATTTGAATGTTTTTTTAATCATTAAATTCTGTTTTTTTAAGCATTAATTTGTTTAATTTTCCAGAAAACAATTTAGTTTTAATCGAGGAAAATTTAAACTGAATAAAAATTTGGAAAGCTCAAGCGTTAATGTTTCTCCGACAAAACTCTTTTGCCACGTTACGAGTAGCAAAATAGGTTATAACAGGTTAAAAAAACCTTGAACTAAATCTGCTAAATTAAGTCTGATATGAAGTTAATTAGATTGCGTTAATCGTATTGAATGAAGTTAATTCGGTAAATAGTGGCATGTTATTTGACTTCTATTAATTCATCTCTATATATATCTGAGATTTTTAATCGTTCATCCTGAAGTTGTTTAATTTTCTCTTGATTTTTCTTTCTTTTTTTTTCAGATACATAGATGGCTATTCAAATTTTAGACGATTGGATAAAAAGAGTTTTATTAGTAAGCGGTTATCACACTATGCTGTAAGATGAATATGTCCGACGAATATATGTTATCTGAATTTAGCGAGCCAGAAATTTATCGTTGGCTTCAAGAAAATTTCAATCTGACTAATTTTTCTGCTTTACCAAGTCATATGATTTCACAGATTAAAAGGCCTCAGCCTTACTACGGCGATCAATTATATAGATTCAGAAACTGTTACAGTGAAGTTCACGGTTATCTTAGTCTGATTGTATGCACCTTTGGTATCATTGCTAACATACTGAACATTATCGTTTTAACTCGTAAGCACATGATCAGTCCAACGAACGCAATTCTGACTGGGTTGGCAGTAGCTGACATGTTTGTTATGATGTCTTACATGCCCTTTGCTTTCCATAATTATATATTAATAAATCAGCCCGATCACGTAAAATTTTCGTATCACTGGGCTGTGTATGCCTTATTTCATGCTCATTTTAGCGTAGTATGTCACACTATATCAATATGGTTAACTGTAATTTTGGCAGTATGGAGATTTTTAGCCGTAAGTTTTCCCGCCAACAGTAAAAGTTGGTGTAACATGCCACGTGCTAAAATCGCCATTATCAGCACTTACGTCAATTGTGCAATATTTTGTTTGCCTGTCTACCTCACATTTACAATAAACTCCAAGGAAGACGGCTCTCACGTATTGTATAAAGTTGATTTTAGTTCAATAGCTAAAAAGAACGATGGACTACTAGAGAAATTTAATTTTTGGATTTTCAGCGTGCTCACCAAATTAATCCCATGTATCGCTTTAACCGGGCTAAGTATAGGATTGATAAGAGTTCTGTACGAAGCTAATCGACGCAAACAAAAATTGAAGAATCGTATAGAATCTGAGAACGCCTGTGATAGAACTACAAAAATGCTTTTAGCCGTACTGTTATTGTTTTTGATTACAGAATTTCCATCAGGAATTCTTGCCTTACTAAATGGAATTCTCGGACAAGATTTTTTTGATCACGTCTACAATAATTTCGGCGAAGTAATAGATATTTTAGCTCTTATTAACAGCTCAGTGAATTTTATCCTTTACTGTTCTATGAGTAGGCAGTTCAGAGAGACTTTCGCCAATCTTTTCACTCCCAAATTAGTATCTAAATGGATAGCGGTACCCACCGATTCCAATACCTGTGCTACTACTTGCGTTTGAATATTGTTACAATTCTTTAGTAGAATATTTACGTCTTACCCTGTTAAATATTCCTTTATAGAATATTTGTTTAATAAACGTGCGATAATGTGATGCTGAGTCCTTACTTCGCCGGTTTGTTAAAGCCGGAGGGGCTTCCGAAGTTCGAACTTAATGTCACGTTTATCATTGTAATTATTAGTAGAATAAATATTACTTAATTAAACTGTTTCCTAGTCTTAATAAATGTAATAAACAAATATTGTTGCTAATAGTTTATTAATCACAAAATACGACAACCACCTTTGTTCCGTTACATACTGGAGTTCGTAAAAATTAATTTTCTGAAATTGTTCTGCCAGTATCTAAAAAAGTTGGTCGCGTTTTAATTTTATAAAAGAATATTAAGGTAAAATCAATTTACTGATGAATTTAAGAACAATACTTCTCTCTTTTCTAAACGTTGATGGGATTTTCCTTCTTCCTAATCTTGAAAATTGCACCTCCTCACTGTCAAGAGAGGAGAATTAATAGCGACTTGAATGCTTTCCAGATTCAACGATGACGAAAAAGGTTTTAGGGAGGATTTATTCTTAATTTTAAAAATGAATAAATAAATATAAATGCGTAAAATTTTAAGAATTAAAACTGTTTTAGACGAATTATTTTTAAATTATTACAGACGTGTAGCTTGACAGTATCCGAACAAGTTGTGGGTGAAACTCTTTACGGAGACAATTTTTAGTTGAATTAATGAATTCTTTCCGTTGGCATTTATTATTAAATTTACTTAGATTTAATTATTATGCCATTATCCTTAATTTATAATACATTTGATAAAGTTATC
The DNA here is from genome assembly GCA_000484575.1 of Olivierus martensii. NCBI lineage: Eukaryota > Metazoa > Arthropoda > Arachnida > Scorpiones > Buthidae > Olivierus > Olivierus martensii. The sequence continues at coordinate 122,774 of AYEL01065158.1, read as the reverse complement.
CACGAATTAAATAAGCAGAAACTCCGAATATATTAATTTTATAATGTCTTAAAAGTGTATTCCCAAATTTACACTTTTGAAATATAATTTATATATTTTCTCAAGAAAGCTTTCAGTTTTCGGTATTAAATTTCTTGTTTACGCCAAGTTTAGCGACGAGTAACACTAATTTCCTTCACTCTTTTGCAGTAATTGCATTTTAATGCCACCAAGCAAGCGTTAAAATATTTGTCCGAAATATCACCTTGCATTCTGTTTTATTTTTAATTCTCGCATTACGACTTAACACGTTTCAGATTATTTTACTTTAAATATGACTTTACATTATAAAATTTCTCTTATTTTTTATTGTGATAATGTAAATTTTAATACGATCAATCGCTCCCGATAACTGTCACTCTTTGCTGAAACGGAATTGACCTTTTTTATGTATTGATGGCTCCTATTATACTGCCGGGCTGTATCAACAATGCCTTAGGATGCATAAATAAGAGTTAGAAACAAACAGACTATCGATTATATTTTATACAGAACAGGTCGGTTTTTAGTCTCCCACGGTCACATAACTACGCTCAACAGAAAATATATTTAAAAAAAAATCTACAAAAAATTGTTTAATCAACTAAGAAATCGTTTAAGTCATAGATAAATATTGCTTTAGAAAACAAATTTCCAAATTTAAATTTTCATAATATCCTACTGGCGAGAAGTTACGAGTCGAGAAGGAAACAAATTCCGAATATCTAAAACCATTAAAAATGTCGCTAGATAAACTAAATAATAACATATAACTGGAAATGTTAGTAAAAGTATAAAATTTGATTAATCGATTATTAATTGCTCTGGTAGAGTAGAAAGTTTTTAAACGTCTCTTGTAATTACTAAACAAATACAATGGAAAGATAAGACAAGTAGAATCAATAAGTGTGATTCCTGATAAGATGGATGCTTTGAATCATATTATGCGATCGATACTATATCCATGGCGAAATTTTATTTTAATTTGTTAATAAAATAAAAATAAAACTGATATATTTTTTTTCCCGTAGATTCGTACCTATAATCATTAAAACTTTTCCATTAATCAAATGGTATTAGTTTCACTGGCGAGAATTAAAAACAGATTAAACACGAATAATTAATTTGAAATAAAAGTTGTAGAAATTTAAATACTATAATAATGAAACATTTCATTATTACCATAGAAAAAAAAGACATTAATAACAGAAATAATAGGATGGAAAAATCGAAAAAAAAAAAAAAACTGAAAATAGAAATATTAATTATTAAAATGAAACTTAAAGTGTTTATAGAGCATGAAAGAGTTTTTAATGATTAACAATTAAAATTTTTAATGGATTAAAAATTAAATCGATTGCAAACAATATAAATTTATATTTTAAATACTGTACATTTATGGTTATTAGAATGACAGACAACAAAAGCGTAAAACCCGAACTTTTCGTGTGCACGAACCGTTTTCGTTACTGTTTATTGGTGGTTTTTGCTTGATTGAAAGAATATTTGCCATGTTACGGGTTTATGCACTTTGGCAATTACGATTAATAATTAAAATTTTTGTTTGGTTTCAACATTTTCTATATTTTAATTATTTTCATTACATTTCCAAGATAATATAAACAAAATTAATTCTTGTAAAATTCCTCGAATTTGATCGATTAATTTTCCGACTAAAGATATTTTTTAAGAAAATTATAATAGATTTAATTAATTTTTTAATCAGTCGCAACAGAAGTTAAATGCTGTAGTTAGTTAATATTTTTTACATTTATTTACATCACTTATATAAATATTGAAAATGTTTACTTCTAACTTGTAAACATTAAAAATGAACAGAGTGATGATGATAGAGATAAAATATTATTTTCCATTTTTTAATGGAAATTAACAAAGAAACTTCATAACAACTACAGTTTTTTGTTGATCAAATTCTACTTAAGAAATAACAAATAATTTGTAATTTGACATTGATTATTTAAATTTCACTCACACGTAGCCATTTTACTTTTCTTTCTTCGACACATCAACACTGTTCGATAGAGAATTTGTTGTGATTTCTATAAAATCTATTTACTTCGGATAATTGAAAAATCTACTACAGAGAGATTACAATGAGTTTTAAAACATTTTTTTTTTCCTTCTTGTTGTATAGAATTAAATAGAACATTTCTTCCGAATCATTTGTGCTTCGACATAGTTCAAATATTTTTTAAGAAAATTTAAAGTTTTATCTTCTCTTCCATTTGTCTTATTCAAAATTTTCTTCTATTACTTCTTATTTTTTTATAAAAAGGATGAGATTTCTTTTATATTCATTGTTTACGTAGAAAAATCTATTTTTATATTGATTTTGAACATATTTTTTTTAAACCGGTATAAAGTTCCAAACATAATATAGTAATTCACTAATAAAGCAACCTTTTAAAGAAATGGGAATAAAAATCTGATACATGATAAGTCCATTTTAAACTTCGAAATATGTCAAAATTATTCTTTTTTATCCAGTTTATAATAACCGTGTAAGAAAGAAACCAAAGCAGATTTCATCTCAAGTTTAAAAATAATTTATAAAAAAAAAAAAGAAAATAAGATCCCGAGTTTTCAACAGGCACAAAAAAATTGGCTAACTTCGCCAGTACTTTTAAATTTAAGATTTTGTTGAAACATTTGGTTAAATTATTAAATTTCTTGCAGTTCATGTTCGGAGGTGTTGTATCACTTTCGTCATTTTACACGTAGCTTCAAAGTATCAGTTTTCAGAAAGAAAATCACTTTAAAACTGACCGATTTCGATAAAATAATTATTGAAGAAACATTTCAAATAACGAAATGATTGAAGGAAAATTATTTTTTAATGCTTAAGTAAAAGATATATCGAAGAATCTGGACTTTGTATTCTGTAAAGAACTCCAAGAAAATCGATAGTTTTTATGGTAAAAGCAGAGTAAAAGATTTAGAAAACACGTTAAAGGAATTGAAATAAATATTCTTTCTATCTCTTATGAATCAAGAAGAAAGAATGTCAAAAATTTAAAACAACCTGATTTAAATATGAGTAAGAAGCGCGAAGAATACTTTATAAGGTGGCCTAACAATAAAAACAGCGCAAAATTTATGTTTACTATCAATTAAATTTTGACATCTGATGGAAGTTTTTTTTTAACGTAAAATAAATAATTTCTAAAAATATCTCCATAGAATTTAAATAATCTATTGTACTATTATTAGTTACTTTTTAAAATACGTTCATTAAATTAACGTTAAGTCAAATTTTATAATCATTCGATTCTAAAATATTCGATTTTAGAATGTTTTCACGAATAAATTACTTTTTTTATAAACTAATTTAAACGTATAAATAGATTTTTTTCCCTAATTTAAAATCGTGTAGTGTTTTATCCACATATTAAATTTAAATTTAATCTTGCTGAAATGATTAAATACATTACGTCATTATTGGCATTCAAGTATCGATCTGTAAAAACGTTTAAAAAATCGATTATTCGCGCATAATTAAATTCAAAATCTAGCAGATTAATTCCAATTTAAGATGTTTTTGAAGCGGGAGAATTAAATTTTATGTGGTATAATGTTGATATTTCATTGTAATGATAACCTATATCTTCGCTATTTCTACAAATGTTATAGTTAATATTAAAAAGAAAGCCACGCAAAAAAAAAAAAATAAAATAAAATAAAGTTGATTTTGTATTTTATAATTTAACAGTTTTCTTTAAAAATAGCCAACAATTTTGTTTTATTCTTTGTGAAGTCTCTTTCGAAATATTCAAAAGAAAGAAATCGTCAAAAATTGTTATAATCGTGACAGAAATCGCATTTTTATCGATTAATCTAGATGCGTAATTCTGATTGGTTGATTTTAAATTATTTTTTTTTTATAATGCAAAAAATGGTTCAAAAATTTTTCAGGTGAGCCTAAAAATAATATCAAGATGGCGACCGATTTAAGAAAAAATCGCTTAAGATTTTCACTAAAATTTTATTTATCGTTCAGTTAGTTACGTTTGCCATTACGAGAAAACGAGTTAAAAATTATAAAAATGATTATTAAAGTTTATACATTTTAATTAAAAGTTTGCAAAGATTAAAAGAAAATGGGAAATTGTTTTCTGTTTCCGACATTTACAATTAAATGATGAACTTATTATTTTTTTTTTTTATAGAAACTAATTGCCACTTTCTATAAACGGAACAAATTTTGAGCATTTAATTGATTTAAAGAATAATAAAAAACGATTTAATCTATATTTCTAATAAGAATATATTAACGCATTTAATTAATTAACGAAAAATGCCAAACATCAACTTGTAGAATATTTAATTAGATTAATTTTAAGTACTTTATTTGTTATTATCATTAAGCGATTTAATAGAAAATTTACCGAAAACAAAAATTACTCGCACGATTTAAATATAGGAAAAGATAATAATAATAATAAAAAATTACTAAAAATAATCGTAAACTCGATTTATTTTTGAAAAAATATTCGAAGACTGGAAACCGCGATATTTTTATCGTCGCAACCAAAATTATCTTCATTTTTTATTCAAAAATTTTTGATTTATAGCAGTTTGTAAACAAACATTTCGGTCGCGCCATAACTGCTTTTACGATACTATTGACCATTACGACGATCTACAAGTACCAGTTAATCCGCATCTCGGATGAAAGTTTATGTTTGCGTGTAACGTAAACTCTGTAATTGACGAATGTAGCTAATATTTATAAACTTTATGGTAATTTTATTATATTTTTATAATAAAAACAACTGGAATTAGTACACGTAAATGCGTAAAAAATGATTGAAACGATTGCGATTAATTTAAATGGCGATCGGAGTCGAAATTTTAGAATGGGATATCAATAAAGCCGAGAAAAAAACTGTTTAATGGTCTTAACGGTTTTCATTCGAAGTATTTATTTGCTACAAAATTAATATGTTGTAGAATCTACAACATGATTTATATCGTTAAGTCATAATCCGATTATTTGTCCCTTTATCTAGCGAGTATTATTGTTATCGCTTCGACAGACTTAATCTAATCAACATATATTTGTTGTACATGCTAAGAATTATACAAAGGTTATTTAAACAATAAACTATTGGGGTAAGTTATTGTTTAAATACTATATGAGATCAAAACAATGTTTTAAGTCCGTTATAGTTTCAGAATTTTTAATGATCACCATTAATAGGAAGATGCAAACCTTCTTCTATGGATTCTGTATCGTTTAAACAATATTATAATATAGGTATTAAAATAATGATCTCAGAAGCATATTAAAGGAATAAATATTTTTTCCTGTTTAAATAAAGCCGATGTAAAAAATAAAATATGCGATATAGCGAGAACGATGCGTTAATCTTAGAATATTTGATGTAAATTAAAGAAAAAATTGAATGTTACGAAACTAGAACGACTACATCATTAATCGTAGGACATTATAGTCAATAATTTCTCATTAAATATTATTTAAAGAAAAATATTTAATGACTAAGATCACTTTGCAGCTGTAAAGCACGCATTATAATGAGCGCTTTACAGCTGCAAATTTCGATTGTTATATAAAGCCATACAGTAGTAGATTGTTGGAATGGAAATTTCCAGTTACTTATAAAAAAAGAAAAAAAATCTTTCTCTGTTTAACATATAATTTACAATTTATTTCGAAGATGCTTAGCTAGAAAGAAGAATGCAAAATTTCTGGTGATATATATGTGATCGATAGATTCATAAAAAAGAGTTAAAAAGTCCGAAATCTAATATAGAATTTCTGTCGAAAAATTTCTTATGTAATTTTTTAGAAGAATTTTATCCAATTGAATATTTTGAAATTACAAATCAGATTCTGCGTTTTTTTTTGTTGTATTATCCGATTCGAAACGACGTTAGGTATAAAAAAATTTTTACTCGAGTTTTATCAGTTAGCCATTGGAATGTGGATATTTCATTATGGAGAATAAAATAAACAAAATGCGTATTTTCTTATTATTTCGGACGTCACTTTATTCAGACGGAAGTCGTTCATTCAGCGGAAATACAGTGGCTGATAGGAACGGAACTGGATGGAAACATTTCTATACAGATATGTCATCAGTGGCACACTCGACTCTTTCCTGTCCACTCCATAACGTGATCGGAATTTTTTTTTTACGCAACTCTACATAGAAATTGGATTTTTCTCTCATGTATGAATATTAATTTATCAAACGTTCCACAGACCGTTCGGAATTTTTTTCGTCAATATTTACAATGTTGGTGTTTGTAAGATTTCGAATTAACTTTTTCGATTCGGTAGATTCATGCATGATGAGGCACCGCAACTTTTTTCCGTTTTATTTTATTCCACGTTTCTACTACGTTGACAATCTATATATTTAAAATAATACTATTGTTTATGAGATTGAAATAGGGGTCACGAAAAGTTAAATTTGAATACGGATAAGAGTGGTTTACAGCAAATAATACCGATTACGTTCGAGTACTGGGACTGGGTGGAGATATCACCTGTGGAGTTCATTTATCATTCAACATGTTTTTCTGTCGACAACCTGTTGTTAAATATAACTGTATTTACATTTCTGGATGGAGTGAAACGAAAAAGGAAAAGATGAAAAACGCATTTTTAAATTTTAATAGTTTTTCTAGATGATAAAATTTTCGATGATCAGTAAATAAGTAAACATATTGAATTATATCTTTAATTAGAATTCCTTATAGGATGATTCATTTTATCAAGTTTATTTCGTTGATTTTGCAAATATTTTGATAAAAAATTATTATTATTTACCGAATCTACAGACGTGATATGATAAATATTCATCAGAAAGTCTGAACTTAACTATGTAATAGTAGAATTAGTTATAGCACCAGATCTATTGACTATTCTTTGATTTTGTTTTTATCACGTTGTGTGATGAATATCTAATAAAATTATGTGATTTATGTAGAATATTACATGATGATGGAAACTTTTCTTAGCTGCGCATAAGTAGGAATTATTTTTGTTTAATAAATTCATTCGTTTGCATTAATTATACATAACTTAATTTGCAACTATGTTAGATGGTTGCTTCGTTTAGAATAATTTTTATTTAACAAATGAAAACATAATTTTTTACATCATCGCAATTCTCGGCTGAAACTATATATTAGAAATTTAAAAATAAATAAAATACAATCGATTTTGAATTATTTTAAAATAGGAGTGATTAAGGAAAAAATGTAGAGAATAAATATATAAAATTTATTTTCAATTTTCCCATCTGGAACATAATTCGTGTAGTTAAAGTAATGAAGTGATTTTAAAGTTGTTTTTTACCTATAAAATTAAAGAAACGATATTAAAAAAAATATATTAAAATTAGGTAAGAACAATTGACATTCAGAGGTTTTTGTATAGAACCAAAGACAATGAAGAATCGATCGATAAAAACGTGGGAGAAGATAAAGATTGGTAATGAGATAAGAGAATAATGGTTAAAGGATTGAGACAAGAACGAAAAGGATTCAAAACGAGAAAGGGACTAATGAGTTAAAATTGTTTAAAATAGTATTGCTTAGAATTCAAGCAGAAAAAAATAATGATCGGTAATTTTGACTATATAACGCTCAAGTAGCTAAATTAGCAGTTTATCAGTAAATCTTAATTGGAAAAATTGATCCAATTTTAAAATATTAAAATAAAATCTCAGAAAAGTTATTTATTTAAATAATAATATATACTAAAAAAAGTAATATCCTTCAATTATATTTATAACAACGATATTCATGATAACTAATATTAGTAATTATAACTTTTTGATCATAAAAATTATGTAAAAAAGATCTCTTAAAAGTTTATGAATTACAGAATAAATATTTTGTTATTGCCAGAGAAAAACAAGAATTCTATGTTATGTAGCCATTAAATCCCCAGTAGTAACATGTACCTTCCCTTAGTAGGGTCCAGAGGGTGGTGTCTGACCTAGTCTTTCGTTCAATCTGATGGATTGGTAGATGGACGAGGAGAGGTAGAAGCGTGTAGATCTACCGGAAATCGATTTTAGTAGAAAGCCGAAGGGAGCACCACTCGGCACTCCACCAAATTAATATTAATGTGAAAATAAAACAATGAGTCCTCTATTGAATAAAATATTCGATTTTTCACTTTTAAAAAGATTAATTCTAAATTTAATTTCTATTAGTAGCATTTCTGAAGTTTATTGTAGCGTTTTAATCCTACTAAATGTCACCGAAAAATTTTCGTTTTACAAGTGTTTATTTTTCATTAAATAAATGTTCTTTTTTTGTTCGTAATAATAAAATCGCTTCTGAGAAAACAGTATTAACCGTCTTTCAATGGTTTCCAAAGCAGAACGAGTAAATGCGCTTTCTATTTATTTATTTATTTTTGATTTAAATGAACGAAATTCTCTTATAGTAATTAAACAGATGTATATAAAATACTTTGAAGATCTCGAGAAGAGCCTTTCATTCACATGAAAGACTTTCCTTAAAATGATTTTCGTGTGGAAATGAAAAGAAATATTCGGCATAAGTTTATTCCACAGAATTTCTGTTTCCAGAAAACACATAAAAAAGATATTTCCTATAAAATACTACTACAAGTTTTCTGATTTAAATAACTTGTAGAGAGAACAAAGAAAAAAAAATCAATATCCTATTGAACGTTGGTTGCTCTGGTTTAGAAAAATTAGTCTGTGTTTTATGAATGCGATTCAAAATTCTCTCTTAAAATTGTAGAAATAAATGAAATTTTAACTCACTCGAGATGACACAAGTTCTGTGGCTAGCTAAAATTAATATTGTAATATAATGTCAATATTTTTGCTTCAATTTTCGTCTGAAAACTCTATACTTATTGCATGTTTGCAGATTTAAAGTGTTATATTTATAGATAACAGCTTTATATAGCCATCAATCATACCGCATATCCATTATTCTGGTCAGATTTATTAAGAGAACTAGTCTCTCTCATTCCGAGCCAACAGGTTAGTAGATAGTAAAGTTCTTTCTATGTCTGTGCTATTTTATCTTTAGTTGCTTTCTACACGACTCGAGATCCATACAGCAGATATAAAAGACAATAAATCTTGAGCCATATTGAAAAAGTTATGGGTACAGTTGTGAATTCTATAACTGTGGTAATAACGCATTTTTTGCATTTATTTATAAAACGTATTTATATTTTACTCATTGGCAAAGATCGAAATTTAAATATTTGTTAGCAATACTCTGTATTAAGAATATTTTTTACGCTTTCAGTACGTAAAAATATTCCTCGTGGTCAAGATTTCCCGATTGTCTACCTCTTTCGCCGACATGTTACATCAACACTTTCTAATGGCCAACAATAATTCATTTTTTATTGTCGAAAGCGAATGGATACTTTAGTCTAGATATCTATAACATCTCCATCGTATTTTCTCTATAAGAGCTTTTATTGGTCACTTTAACTAGGAAGAACACCGTAATTGTCAACTATAGGCAAAATGAACATTGAGAAGTGTTGCTATAAAAACAAGAGATTTTTTTAATGTTTTTACTTGTCCAAAAATTCAATAAATTCGATAAATATGCACGTTATCGTCCAAAACGGAGTTTGTTTTTAGTTAGCGTAGTTTATGTGCCATCGATTGCTTACAATTTTATCGATGTTAAGAGGTAATTATTTTGGTTGAATTATGCAAAAGTAAATTGTGCAAATGCCTCAAGGGATTTGCACAATCCGCTTAAGGGGACTCTTCTATCTTTATTTAATCAGAATTGGAATAGGAAAGTTATTGATATTCTCTGTTTTTAAGTTCGTTAGTAAAGAATAGGTTGGCTATTTCAAGAAGACAAAAAAATCAAATAGAAATGTTTATCTACTTGATTCTTTATTCAGAAGATATAAGAAAAATCTAAAATTTATTCGATGTCACTTCCTGTATACACGAAACATGTGCTAACATATAAAAAACGACGTTTAGACACGCGACTTGCTAATGAAATCTGAAAAACAGATCGCCCTAGAGTGGCTGTTTTAGAAGAGCATTAACTTACAAAACAGAATAGTTTCGCCACGTAAAACGTTAAATCATAAATCCACGAATAGCTAAGAGAAACACGAAGAAATATTTCAAAAACATACAATTAGATAGATGTTTTCGTTATATTTACATGGCAACATATTTTCAGCAACATATAGAAGCTTAACTCACTAAAGATTCAATCTTGCATCAAAGCTAAAATATCTGACGGAATTAAGCCAGTTTATAAAAATTTTTAAATATTTAAAAAATTTTTCCATAAAATGTTTTATAATTCGGTTGGTTTTCGATACACAGAAACTCTTTTTAATTAAATCTATATTGTATAATCGATAAGTTAATTTTAAAACTAGGAAATTGGAGAATTCAGGAAATCAGTTAATCCCAGATATCAATGGTTCTCGGAATTGATAAATGTTGTCATTAAATTTTTAACAAGACAAATAGTTAAATAAATGATTAGATTTTTAACAGTAAAAAAGAAAAACTAATTGCTTTAAATTACAGTAAGTAGTACACTTCACATTCAGTGTTACAGTTTTGGAAGAAAAAGTTAAAAAGTTAAGTTCGCTATTAATCAACGAAGTTCAAAAATGTGTCTGAAGTAGGTTAAAGATATTAAATGACAAGAGTGGTTATATAACTTAACCGTAATTCGCATACTTCCTCTTGCAGACTTTTAGAAGCAAAAATCCATATCTTGTTGAATAGGCATTTGGGAGTAATAACGGACAATGACATAATATTATCATTCGAGAGATCATAACTTTTTAAAATATGAAGATTTAGATGTTTCTTTCATAAAAAAATAAACTTTTAGGAACATTTGAAGTATGTTTTGTACATTTGTGAACGCTGATATTTTTAAATTAATTATGAGCTACCTTACTTCTAAAATAAAAAGTAAACAAGTTAGTGAAGATCGATGAATCGATCACGTTACTCTTTCCATTATTCACTTTTATATCTTTTCAAAAATTCAAAATTATGAGGACCATTATTACATCAGCAGTAATGAACCGATTTCTTTCGTTTTTTGGCACACTTGATCTTCTATTGGATTATTACAATATTTATGAATATCGTTCAAATCGAATAATATTTGCATGAGAAATCGTTTTGACGGACAGACACCAGATAAATATGATGTCATATTGATCATTTTCAGTAATCTCGGTTCCTTAGAAGGCTCCAATAATATATGTGATTTTCATTCAAACTGGATAACATTTACGTGAATTATCATGCTGACGGACATACCGACGAACAACTACAATGAAAGGAAAGATTTAATACATATATTTTTCATTCTGTTTTGGAATAGAAAGGATCAATATAGATGGAGATTTCAAAAAATATCACGAAAATCATAAAAATGTGCACTGATATTAGATGGCAAAATTATTGTTTCACATTCTGTTAATAAATATTTAATTTTTCTTACAAAATAATTTTTGAAAACAAGTTATATAAACTAAGGTTTAAGTTTAGCTATTAACTATGTACAAGTTAAAGTGACTGCAATATAAAGAATGACAGAATCCATCCAGAAGTGAGATAATTATTTATTTAACATAATTTATAAAGGTTATTTTGAATAATTTATAATTGATTATTTATACACCTTAATATAAAATAATGTAGGAATTTTATTGAAAGGAAAAATGAAATATTGTATAAAATCATGTGACTTATAACTCTAAACACGTTTTTAATTTTCTACAAATAGTCAAGAGCATTTATTATACACTGTGCTGTAAATGATTGGATTATCGCAAAATAAAACAAAAATTCTTTGATTCAAAAACTCATTAAACTATTCGAATAATTGACATTCGATAAGATAGCATGTACTTAATTTAGTTACAGACTAACAACCATGTCAGATCTGATTATTCAGCGAATGAGATGATTACAGTGAAATGTTATGTTATAAATCTACAACTGTAATCAGATCGACTAAGTATCCTCTTGACAGAATATTTTATCCCAAGTTTCGATTTTTCACAAACAGAGATTATTTAAATAAAAAGCGAATTACTGAAACTTAATTAAGTCTTTCAATAATTAATGGCATTCTTTAGTACTGTCTCGATCATTTATTGGAGTTTTATAGTTTCGAACAATTTTTTATTAACGATTTTATAAAATATTATTTCCGTTAAAGTATTTTAATAAAATATTTTTATATCATCTTAGTATTAATTATTTATTGATAAAAATATTCGAATCTATTCTTTCTGTTTGAGTTATTTGTTTAGATTATAAATTTATCTCGCATATTTTTTTTTAATTTATCATACAAGAAGAGAATTATATTAAGAATATTACAATTCCAAATGAAGTCAATGCAAACAGGAATAGAAATTTATAATTTGATATTTGATTCGTATTTTCTATATTTTTTTTAATGCATTGTTTCCATTGGATTAATTTTTTTTTGCATATTTGAATTTCATAATATTAATAAGTCATTTTTTTTAATAAATTTTACTCAAAATGCGAAAACTTTTTTTAATATTTCTGTTCGATGTTTAATGTTTTCTTTAATAAAAAAAAAGAAATAAATTAAATCTTTTTCAATAAAATGAATTCAAGAGAAACAATGCATTAACGGAGTATTTTTTATATATTAAATATTTTTGATAAAAAGATATTATTTAATTTTTTTAATATAAAAATGATTTGTGTGATAAAGGCTTTCTGAACTCAGCATATCAACACTCTTCACTAAATAAAGTCTTCTTCTTGATCCTATTTTATCGAAATTCTTAGAAGACTTTAACCTAACATAAGAAACACTAGAGGATAGAGGATATGGAAAAAGAAGAGGTCCCCAGAGTGTGATAATACTCTTAAAGGAAGAATCGAGGGCTGAGTGTATGTAATTTTTCATATTATAAATAAATCGTATTGATGCAATGCTAGTATTATTTAGGAATAAACAATAGTATTAAACAACAAACAGTGCTCATTGATGTACCAAATATTTTATTTCCATAATTTTATTGTAGATATAGTCATATATTATTCATTGAGTTAGATCAGAGCGTCAATTAAAGCGAGAACAACAAACATACTGAACTCCAGTAGCTCTCAATGCAACAAATTTCTCCTCAATAAGTAATGATTACCGTGTGCTGAGGAAATTTTATTACGTTAAACTAAATTTCCATTTTCTATTTTTACAGCTAACAATTCGTAAATTATTCTCCCTTTGCCTCATGTTAATTTTTGTTTATTAAAATTTGCGATTTAATTAATTTTAATCGAAACTCTTACCAGACAATTACTACCAGTGTAAATTCATTAAAACACTAAAACTACTTCGCAATTATCTTAAAAATAAAATAGGTGATACAGTATTTTAGTTTTAATAAACCGAAACGTTGTATCTCTTTAATTTTATTGAAGACAAGTGCCTTATATCATTCACTGGATTATAAACTGGCATCAGTCATTTATATATATTGATAAAAGTGAACTTTATGATATTACAAAGTTAAAACTACTAAAATAAAACTAAAATCAAGCCATTTTGATTTTTACGAATATTTGTCAATGGCCAATCGTGTTATACAAACAGGAAACAATATAAAATCGGAATTTAATTTAAAATTCATGAAAATTCTACTTTAATGTAGTTAATTCTCTATAAAATAAACAAATGGATGGAATTCTATTTAGAAATGCTTTCAAACTGTTTAATATAACAAAAATTTTCCAGCAGTAAACAGTCAAAGGAGATGTAAACAAGAGTTTTATCGTTAGCTATTAATAAGGACATTAATAATTAATGAGCCATACAAAAGAGACCAGTTTCTAAAACACTTTATTCAGATTTCTACAATATATTATTGTTATTTTTTTCCCCAGAAACATAACCAAATAACAATTTTTTTTTTTCATTCATCAATACATTAACCAAAATTTATTAAAAAATCTCCAAATGAATAATTAACAAAACAACGAATTTTCCCACTTTCATTCATAAATAAATAAATAATTTAATAAGAGAGTCGTTTTGTCCAAGTAGACGAATCTTCCGAGTCACGAAATTCATTCCACGAAGCTGGAAAAATAATTAAATATGCATAAAATACGAAATTTATTATTTATGGATTTATGCATAATTTATTTTTATTCGAGTAAAGTGGTTATTATAATATTTATATTCCATATTGTAGTTCTACCAAATAAATTATAAGTTATAACTTATTATTATTATTATTATTATTATTTTATTATTTTGGCATATAATTGTAAAAATATTTTGTAAAAGTGCCCTCTAAAAATAGAAAATAATTTTTTTTTTCAATGACAATATGAATATACACTACTGTTAAACATGTTTCAGTTCCACACATTGCCTGCTTGTAATGACATCATTACCTCTTCTTCTTCTTCTGGGGTAATATGGAGGTTATAACATGATTACCTCAGCACCGAGGCCTTGATATCTAGGTGGTGTTGCAACTATTGCAACAACGCCGCCCTAGTGATTAAAATCTAGACCTTAACAGTTTTTCTTTGTTATCAGTAGGAGTGGAATGACCATATATATATAGAGAGAGATCATGATGTAACCTAGATGGCTTAAGACCTTGAGCTAATTACGGATAGAACAGTTTCCTGTAATTTTAAAGTAATTTTTTTCTTTTTAGAATTCATACTTTGTATCATTGATCGATTTAATTTTTTTACTTTGCAAAATTTAACGTATCTTATATAATTTACTTACTATCTTTGAAAAGTGTGCATAATTATAAATTTTATTTATGCTTTTTCTAGACAAAAAATAATAATAATTATATTCAATATACTAAATTATTCATTTTTTTTGTAAAGAGTTGTTTATAAAAGTTGTCACTATCTTTCAATCTAATTTCAAGTTTTAATATTATCTACATCCTTCAGTTCTTATTTACATTCATGCTACAATATTATTTAAATTAGATACGCATGCTCAATTCTTTTCACATGAAACAACTAACTTATTAAAAGCTAAAACTTCCTCATAGAATTTGCATTCGCTCATCCAATAACAACGCATTATACCGGCTACAGAAGCTAATTTACAATTAATGAAAATTTCTTTGGTATAAACAAACATAATAGACTAGAATATATTGTCATTACCTACGTCTTTTTTTTAAAAGAGATTTTGTAAACTCTGACAGGAAATGACAGGTAATGATAGTCTAAAACCTACAGAAAGTATTCCTTTATCTAAAGATGCCATTCAGATAAAAGCATATAAATGTGAACGATGTGGAAATCACGGTAAGTTTGTGAAAAACATGAGAGGCCACAAAAGTTATTGTCCTTATTTCTATTGTAAATGTTTGAAGTGCAGAAAAATAACTGAAAAGAAGATATTTGATTCTTTGAAAAACTTATAAAATTTACTGGAAAAAAAAGATTAAGATAAAGCAGATATATCTTCATTTTAAAAGGTAAGTAAACTTGAAAATTTAAACAGTTTTAACGATTAAACACGAGTAATAATTTTTATATATATTCAATGAATTAAATCATTAAAAGGAAACTTTTTTGAAATAAATGAAATATAATAAAAATGCCTAGATGAATAAGTCACAGATAAGACTAAATTACAAAAAAATTTGGACTGTTATACGAAATACAATCTGTCGAAAATTAATTTGAAATACAGTAAAAGATTTTAATAATAGAATACAATATTGTATATCTAGAGCAGTGATTTCAACCGGTGTGCCATGACATACTGGTGTATCGTGAGAGAATCTTAAGGATGCCGCGAAAATTTTTAAAGATTATTAATTAAATTATTATTAAAAGAAATACAAAACACAATAAGAGTACATATCAAAATTAATTTCGGCCGAATTTCAACTCGCTGTAACTTTCGTTCTAAGTTATTAGTAATTAATCTAGAAGGAATTTATATTTAAGAAAATTATTCAATAGGACACAGATCATCAAATTTGAAGCTTCAGATCCAACAAAAGAATTGGAGCAGTTTGAAAATAGCAAAAAATAGCATCGGTTTTTATCTTCCATTCAGGAGGAAAGTGAGCTGACGAGATCATCATGCTGTCTATGGATCCCATACTAACAATATTATTGACCTAATTAGTAAATTTTCATTAAATTGCCAGTTTCATTAAAACCCCGATGCCGTATTAAATGGCATCGGGGTTTTAATTTAATACTTTTCGACTTTCAACTATTTAAAAATGGCGAACGTTAACAGTTTTGAGATATTTTCTTAAATTTACAGTATAGTAAATTAAACTTATAGTACAGTATATTATAAAATTGGATTTTAATGAAACCTGGTAAGGTAGTCAAGTCGCTGAAAATTCTTAACCTTAACAATTCAATTAGCAGTTTACTTTCAATCGTTTAAAAATGCCGAATGTTGAAACTTTAAATGTTTCACCTTAAAATTTTTGCATCATTTTACTGAATTATTCTAAAGTTCTATAAAAATTTCGATTCAATCATACAAAAAGCATTTTATTTAATAATGTGCTAGAATATTGTTAGAACTGCTTTATCAGGAAAACGGTTTACATCTAAGATATAAATAATCAAAAATCATATATGCTAAAAAGCTAAATATAGTACTAATAAATTAGAATCTTTGTTACAATCTAAAAGTGGTTACTTGATTAATGTTTCAAAAAATAAAAATAAATACAGCGTCAACCAAATAAAGTGTAATAGTTACTTCTAAATTGCGATTAATATCCTAATTTGTTAATGGCACTTAGTTTACTTTTTGCATATTAGATGCTTACGATTAGTTAAAATATTTAGCGCACACACTTTATAAAAAAAGGAAATTAAACAACCTGTTTAATTTAAATTGCGAGTCGAATCTTGTACGCGTCTATGACGATACGATCCGTGTGCAGAGGGCCTAACAATAGAATTGGATCAGTTTGAAAATAGCAAAAAATAGCATCGATTTTTATCCTCCATTCTGGAGGAAAGTGAGCTGACGAGATCACCATGCTGTCTATGGATCCCATACTAACAATATTATTGACCTAGTTAGTAAATTTTCATTAAATTGCCATTAATAAAACCTCGATGCCGTTTCATTTAACTTTCCGACTTTCAACTATTTAAAAATGGCAAACGTTAACAGTTTTGAGATATTTTCTTAAATTTACAATACATTATAAAACTGGATTTTAATGAAACCTGGTAAGATAGTCAAGTCGCTGAAAATTCTTAACCTTAGCAATTCAATTAGCCGTTTACTTCCAATCATTTAAAAATGCCGAATGTTGAAACTTTAAATGTTTCATCTTAAAATTTTTGTATCATTTTACTGAATTATTCTAAAGTTCCATAAGAATTTCGATTCAATCATACAAAAAGCATTTTATTTAATAATGTGCTATAATATTGTTAGAACGGCTTTATCAGAAAAACGGTTTACATCTAAGATATAAATAATCAAAAATCATATAATATGCTAAAAAGCTAAATATAGTACTAATAAATTAGAATCTTTGTTACAATCTAAAAGTGGTTACTTGATTAATGTTTCAAAAAATAAAAATAAATACAGCGTCAACCAAATAAAGTGTAATAGTTACTTCTAAATTGCGATTAATATCCTAATTTGTTAATAGCACTTAGTTTACTTTTTGCATATTAGATGCTTATGATTAGTTAAAATATTTAGCACACTCACTTTATAAAAAAAAGGAAATTAAACAACCTGTTTAATTTACTTAAAAAAATATTCAATTGTGACCTTGTGACTAGATTTTTATTGCATAATATAAACGCGTGGAATAGAGTTATTCTACAGAATAGCTATTCTGCAGATTAAACCGAAAGTCGTGCAAACGGCTCTTAAAAAAATATTCAATTGTGACCTTATGACTAGATTTTTATTGCATAATATAAACGCGTGGATCAATGAATAGTTGTTATATAGCATTATTTATTTTCAATTTCATTCTTTACAGATTTTATCAACAATAAAAAAATATCTGAAATACAGGAAACATTATTTAGAAATTTATAATAATAATTTTTAAACTTTATATTTTGGGCAGTAAGGAAAAATATTGTTTTCTATTTCGTTGTAATGTGTAATCAACAGAAAAGAAATAAAGAATATACGTATATTTATAAATTTTATCGAATTTTAAAATAAATATATTAAAATTATATTGGCTTGATAGCTAAAACTATAGCTAAAATTAATCCTATAAATTTGCCTAGTTAATTAACGATCTTGAAAACCTCAAAATAAATGTACTGAACATATTTATAGTTCCATGTGCTGTTCAATACTGACGATAATTTATCATTAGAGACCTTCCGATCTGGCTTGATAGCTAAAACTATCAGGCAAATATGGAAAATTAATCCTATAAATTTGCCTAATTAATTAACGATCTTGAAAACCTCAAAATAAATGTACTGTACATATTTATAGTTCCATGTGCTGTTCAATACTGATGATAATTTATCATCATCAGCTGCCAAACAATAATATAGTATGGATGAGTAAATATCTCACTTGTCTGTGAACATGTTTACGTGTTTATGCGTATACAAAAGCTAAAGTCTGAACGGCAACGTGTTCATTGCAAATTTTAATACCTGTATATTCAATTCAGTAGATGATATAACTGATCTTGATGAATGGGAACCTTGAACAAAACAGAACCTCAAACCAATGATATTATATTGAATGCAAATCTTATTAATCAATCTGTTTTTTACTTCGAATAATTATTGTAATTGTAAAACAAAGAATACGGTCAAAAGAAATGATTTATGAATTTATATATTTTAAAATTCTTATACTAAAGCAAATATAGTATATATATTTTGATAAAAACCAAAAATTTTCAATTTATAATAAAAAGACAATTAAATTTAATAGTATAGTACTATATTTAAAATATATATTAATTACTATCATGTAATAATAATAAATAGAAAGCACAAAATCAATCTTGATATTAAAAATTATTTCATAAGTGTCGGTATTGTTAGTAATAGAAATAGCATTAGAAATGTTACGCATTATATATATTTATAATGTATAATGATAATCATTAACTAACAAGTAATTTGAACTTTTTTATACGACATTATAGTGTATTACAGAATAAAAAAAAACGAAAAATAGAGGGAAAAAACAGTTAAACGAACAAAAAAAATAATAAAGTTATAGCAAAAAGTTTCTAGATACATGTACACATGCATTTATAACCCATTGGTATTGTTAGTAATAGAAATAGCATTAGAAATGTTACGCATTATATATATTTATAATGTATAATGATAATCATTAACTAACAAGTAATTTGAACTTTTTTATACGACATTATAGTGTATTACAGAATAAAAAAAAACGAAAAATAGAGGGAAAAAACAGTTAAACGAACAAAAAAAATAATAAAGTTATAGCAAAAAGTTTCTAGATACATGTATACACGCATTTATAACCCATTTCCTCGTCGGCCGGATTGGCCGCATGGAAATTCACTCTGGAGGACCCGGGTTCGAGTCTCGGGTCCCACCCCTTGAAAAACCGCGTTAAACGGGTTTTTACTAACCCAAAAGAGGGATCGGCCGGATTGGCCGCATGGAAACCATATCCCAAGGTTGAGTCGGCCGGATTGGCCGCGTGGAAACGCTTCGGCTTTCCACTCTGAGGACCCGGGTTCGAGTCTCGGGTCCCACCCCTTGAAAATATTTATCCTGAGGGTCCGGGCCCGGCCCGTCGATCCCCGTCCTCCACAATCCGGCTGATCCGGGCCCGGCCCGTCGATCCCCGTCCTCCACAATCCGGCTGACTTTCTGGGCCCGGCCCGTCGATCCCCGTCCTCCACAATCCGGCTGACCCCGCCACAGGGGTGGGCAGCCTGTGGAAGGGCTTGTTTCGCCCGCCACTTACTTGTTAGTATTCTCCCTGAATGGAAAGTGGCGTCATCTGTTACCAAAAAAAAAACCCATTTCCTGATTCATTTGATTTCGACATCAATTTGAATTTATTTTGTTTGTATCAAAAATAATGTTTTTGTTAATTCTTGCATGCCCCCTTGCAATTGACTAGCGCCCCAAGTTTGGAAAACTCTGCTGTAAACAGTTAAATGTGAATAACTTTTAATAAACACTCAGAATACGTATTTGTTCCAAAACCAATTTTTAAATTTTTACTCGGTGATATTGATGTAATTCAGTGGTTCTCAACCTCAAGTTTGGAAAACTCTGCTGTAAACAGTTAAATGTGAATAACTTTTAATAAACACTCAAAATACGTATTTGTTCCAAAACCAATTTTTAAATTTTTACTCGGTTATATTGATGTAATTCAGTGGTTCTCAACATTTTTTTCTATCGAGAATCACGTTTTAATATTTTAAAATTTGGCGGCACACCACTTAAATAATAATTTAGATTTAATAACAAACTTTTATTAACTGATTATTATATTTATTCTTATTTATTACATTCAGATTACAGACATATTCATAATTGGGATCATTAAATTGTGGCCCTTATTAAGCTATAGCACCACCTGCGGATTTTGTCTTTTTAGAGAAACTATAAATTTAATTTTTATTCCTTAATTTTTAAATTATGAATAATGATAAAAAATTTTGGTTGTCGCAGAAATTCGAGAGTTAGCTTTTTCTAATGATATTCTATTTATAGGAATCGGTATAGTGGTTCGACTGAAAAAGAGATATCCAGCCAACCACGTTGCACTATACATATATATGATTCATACAATTACATATATACAATTCATTCTTAATTTTTTGCGTCACACCGCCAAAGGTTTGGCGGCACACTAGTGTGCCGCGGCAGAACCACTGGTGTAATTAGAAAGTTATAAAACTTCAATTCCTGATATCTAAAGTTCTGCGCATCGTAGAAAATTAATTCGGATATTGTTAGAATCGGAATTGGATAAAGTTTTCAATAATACACAAAAAATGCTAAAATATTATTTGAAACTAGTGAGAAAATATACGTTTTATATTTTTAGCGAACTTAGATCGAGTTTTGATTCAATTAGATACTATTGTTAGATAGCATTGATAAGATTTAAAATAAGATTTCAATGAACTTTTTCTATTGAGTAGAATTCGAGAAGTTAGAGATGAAATGTTTAGCCTGAGACATAAGGTATATTGAAATTTTTAATCCAATTATTGAATGCTAAAATATGACTTTCATGCAACTTTTTTTTTTTCTGAATTTACTTCATTTTTCATCTTTGATAGATACTAATAGATAAGCGGCGGTCACAATTTTAAATTGCCAATCATAGGCCAATCACAATCCTTCGTTGGGATCGGCCATCAGGTAAAAGTTAGGATTCAATGAACTCCATTTTTTTATCTGATGGACAACAACTATTTTTTTTTTCAGGAGGGCGAAGACCCTTCTTAAAAATCTGACGTGAAACTCAGATCCTGCAGAACGAAAGACTACTTTCACACATTTGCTGAGGAAAGAACATTTCGAATAATCGCATTCTAGCAAAGTCTGGTCGATACTTTTTAATTAAAATAATTAGAATGCGATATATCGTTCTGGCTAATTCTTCGAAATAAAATTATTAATTTTAATCTTAATATGAAATGATATTTGTTGCGAATAAAAAACAAGAACAGGTATGCATGTGTATGTTTCAATCAGAAATATATAATTCCCATAAAAACTGCATAATGAAACAAAATTACAAAAATTCTTAATTGCATAGTACTTTATAAAAAAAATTATTATTATTATTATTATTACCGTATATACTTATCAGGACTATGATCTCGAATGCGAATTCGTTTAATTTAATCAATTTTCATGAACTCGAACTCGATAAAATAATAGATTATGAACTCGAAAATACTTAACTGAATCCGCATTCCTGATTTATATACGGAATGCTCCTAAAAAGTCTGGCCAAATTTAAATCACAAGATGTTACTCATCAAAACAAAGCAAAAAGGCCATATAAATATAAGTCCAGAAACGGTTCGTATTTGAGATAACACAGAATATAAAAGCATTGATCGTATACGTAATTCCAGCAAAAGAGAGCAAATTTATTTCCACTTATTCACACTGTCCCAGTAGCTTGCGCAGTGTTGTGATTAATGTACAGTTCATTTCGTTACGTTTGACTGCAAATCACAATTTACTACAGCCATCACAAGATTAATACTGTAGTCGTATTAAATTGTTGGCCTTACATTCTGTATTATCCCGAAAAGGAAGCATTTCCGGACTCGTGTTTAAATGAAACTTTTGCTTTGTTTTTGATGAGTACTATCTGTGATTTAAATTTGGCTAGACCTTTTGAGAATATCTTGCATAGTGATTAAAACATATTTTTAAATAGCTTCTGTGGCCATTCTAACACAAGGTGACACAGTACGTGGAATCGACATTACATAATTATACGACGACGCTCGTTTCTATATATATAAAGAATATTTTAAATAATAGCATATAAATTGTAGAATCGTCTTGTTAGTAATAAATAAATAGGCCTATATCATAAATAGGCTTTATAGTTTTTTACAATTCTATAAGGATGGAACCGTCTTATAATATGTATGTATAATTCGATTTTCGAACAGATTTTCAGAAATGTACTACGTGTGAAAGCTAAAACCGCTTGTATTTGTAAAGTATAATAAAAAGTCTTAAATAAAATATACTTCTATTAAACTTTGAGAAAGTTAAAAGGAAAAATCTGTATGATAAAATAATTGTTAAAATTTAAAAAACTTATAGGATCATGCATAAGAAGAATTTTTATATTAATAATTATTATTCAGTTATAGAAAATTGTATAAACGTGACAAATTTTTATGCCAATTAAGAACTTCAAAATAATAATAATAATAATAATTAGATATTTATTTTAGTTCGCCAACATTTCCTTGTTATGCAAGGAAATGTTTCAGAACTAAAATTTGGCAAATTTAATTCGAGCAAATATGCCCGAATTAAACTATTGTTGGAATGACATTAAATATTTCTGTCAGTAAAGTTGCAAGCATTAAGTGCCTTACTGTATTTGATATTAACATTTTCTACTTTATA
Organism: Olivierus martensii; assembly: GCA_000484575.1. NCBI lineage: Eukaryota > Metazoa > Arthropoda > Arachnida > Scorpiones > Buthidae > Olivierus > Olivierus martensii. The sequence continues at coordinate 99,609 of AYEL01065158.1, read as the reverse complement.
TGTTATTGTTTATACACATATTTTATATATAAAAATTACTTAAAATACGAAAATTTTCATATATATTTTTATATTTATATACAGTATATTAATTTTTGCACTAAATTATTCTTTTAGGTTTCTCTTTGGGCATGAAATTTTTTCATTATCTGGAAAAGTTATCGAATAAAGGATCATGAACAATAGAAAATGAAACAAATTATAAATCTTATTTTTTATGATGATTGCGAATTTTACATTTCTCCTTTATGAAACAAAAATAATATATTGAAAATGATAAAAGAGCATCCATAAACTATGCCATGCTGTTAGGGGAGGGAAGGGGTCGCTTTGTTACCATATATGACATAGGAAAGGAAAAAGCTATTTAAATTGTGACGTCACGCTGTAAAACGTTAATTTTACGTTTCTATGATTACATTTACGTTTAATCTTTATTTTTCGATGGTTAATTGTTCGAAAAATAAAGATTGCAATGTAACATATTTGAAAATACATTTGCTATAAAATGTAAGACATATATTTATAATATATTTTTAATTCAGTTGTTTGAAGATTTAATTAGAAATTACACTGGTACAGTGGTGCCTCGCAATTCGACATTTGAGTTTCGCGGGTTGGCACACGCGCGTGAATGGAATTGTGTGATGTCATTTGCTATTTGTCAGTTCTTTTTGGGCTACTTTGGTGTTTTGCCCGTGTTGTTTGTGTTAATTTTCAATTCTACATTTTTCAGAAAGTAAAAAGTTTGCAATTATTATTATTTTTTTGAGTGAAATGTAAGGATGGGTTCAAAGAGAACTGACCAGAGGAATAATTCCTAAAAGAAAAATATTTGATTGAGCAAAGAAACGAAGAAAAAAATTGTAGATAAAGTGCAGAAAGGTAGAACAACTAAAATGTAACTCGAGTATGGCGTTCCTACGACAACTGTGGCAACGTTCGGCAACAGAGAGATTATGGGTGCTAGAGTGTCTGGTCATTCCAACATCCAAGGGCTAATAAATTGTGTGTTGTGTATAAAATAGTGTATTTTTTGTAATTTAGTGTGTTATACAATAAAATACACACTATATCTCTCTCATCTCAGTCTTAAGGGTGTGGGATGGGGACCGATAACGAATTAATCTATTTTACATAGTCTGATATGGGAAATATTGTCCCGAAATTCAAGTTTCTCAATTCGACATTAGTTCGGCGACGGATTAGTGTCGAATTGCTAGGCACCACTGTACTTTGTTACATGTAGTACATATATTCTGTAAAGTAATTCCTATTTTCTACTGTTTTATGTATTTTTTATTTTTACATAAAAATTGGAGAAAAAAATTTTTAAGTAGAAGGGGAGGGATTTTTTAAATTTGTGACATCACGATTAGAGGATCAGATTTGGTTTGACGAAAAGTGACAAAGGGAAGGTGGAAGTTAAAAAAGTGTTTGAAGCATCGTGAGGTAGTTTATGGATATATGTGTATTTGTTACTATAACTTAATATATGTATTTGTTACTAAAAATCCGTATGTAAAATATTTTTTTAAATTACATAAAATCATTTTTATTTCTGTATATATAAAAGTAATTCTGTTTTTTAATTCTATCTATTATAATTCATTAAATAAAATATATTGAAAATATATTTGTTTGTAGTTAAGCGTTTATGTAGCTTTAAATGGCAAAATAAAAATTTCATTTGAAAAAGAAAAATTTTTGAAATTTTTTAAACTATATTACATAACTTTTGACAGTCTAGAATCATTATCTAGATTCTAGAATCATTAACAATCGGGGTAGTGTGCTATGGATACGAGCTAAGGGGCCCAAAAAAGGCTAAGGCTATCATTATATTATATTGAAAATAAATACAAAATATAGGCCCTATAGAAAACAACATACTCATACTCATTTATTTACTCTCTCAGCATACAATTAAGTATAATAAGAGCTCCCCCAAAAAAACCGAATAATTATCCCGACAAAGAATATATACATACAATCAGTGTTAATAAGAATAATTGATAGCGGCCCTTAACACGAATGAACTTTTATATTTGACAGTCTGAAATTTAGGTATATATAAAAAATTAGTGTCTTGAAAAAAATTGAGGCACATTATAATAAACATTACAGGATTGTAGCTTTCCACAGATGTATTTAATATAGTTCTGATATCTGATGAAATGATTGTTATTCAATGACTTAACGTTTAACAAATCGTAAATTTCCTGGATATAGACATGTTAATCATAAAGAATAATAATAATAGTTTTCACAGTATAATGAATTGCATTATCAATTTTTTAAGTTGAGAAAAAAAGATAGAACTATAAATAGGAAAACAGTAATACAGATGTGGGAGAATAATGGAGTGAATCCAAACCTTAAATAACCTAATATCTTTGACCTGTCTAAGATATCGTCACATAAAACAGTTTTTTTTTATAGTGGATCGGGGGAAGTCGCCATACTTTCTTTTTGACCCTAAAACTCATATTAAATTTGAATATTTTCATTTCATATTTTTTGTACTTAAACTTACAAGTGTTTTGCATATATGACTCCATCAAAAACTTTGATATAACAATCGGGTAATTTTTTGTAATTTATTTTTCAAAAAGTTACAATTAGTCATCTTACCCCGAATATTCCGGGTAAGATGGCCATCAAAATCTTTGATATAGCAATCGGGTAATTTTTTATTATTTTTTAAAATCTTTGATATAGCAATCGGGTAATTTTTTATTTTTTAAAAAAAATATTCCGGGTAAGATGCCACTGCGCTTTTCATGATATTCACTTTAATTAATAGCCAAAATGAACTCTTTAATCACCCAACAAACTTCTAGTTCACTAAGGCGAAATGTAGGGGGCAAATTGTCGGAGGCGAAATGCAGGGGGCGAATTTTCCATAAACCTATATATATATAAAGATAACTCACCAATACTAATGGAATAGCTAAGGATTTGCTTTATTCATCATTGTCCACAGTTTAGATTATTATTGTGATTATCTTTATTGTCAGTTTTGTATTAAACTGTGGTAAACCAAAATTATACAATGTAAACAAAAATTTCACATAAATTTTTCAACAGTATTAAACTGAAATTGTGCAATTCAAGTACCATGTAAATTAAGGGTTAGGTATATAAAAAATAAACCAACACTTGTAAGTTTAAGTACAAAAAATATGAAAGGAAAATATTCAAATTTAATATGAGTTTTAGGGTCAAAAAGCTTAAGTATGCCGACTTCCCCCGATCCACTATATATTCCAAATTTGATCGAATCGGTTGCATCATGCGACAAGTAGAGGTAGGTGTTACTAATGGAAGAAGAGAAGAACAATAATGCTTCTTAATCAATTTTTTTCTCTGTTTTTTGATGCTCTAGTTCTCTTAACCTAGAACAAAAGTTCTATCGAACTAAACCTTAATGATGTTATGATGAGATTCATTGAGGGATTACATGATTTGGATTTAAGTCACGGCTTCTTGATAATACTGTATTGTATATATAATTTATATAATATATGATTAAAACATAGGACTATTCTATGTAACGAGTAAGTAGGCCTCGATATGACAGGTAAAAATGCCATTATTACGTTATTTTGTCTCACTTCGTCATTATATCGTATATCATTATTACCCTATTAGTAAACCATTATTATGTCACAAGACATTATTGCATCATATATCACTATTGCTCATATAGCATAAAAAATAACAGATAGACATAACAATATTCTTTCTATATGAATAGCATACTGATAATAATTTGAAACATACTGTACTTTATGTATACCAATTATTTTTCAAAATTACATAAATTAATAGTTTTATACAGAAAAACACGAAAATAATTATGCATTTCAATGCTTAATGTATATGATCAGTTACTGGTCTTCTTCAGAATTAAGTAATTCACAATTTACGCTGAAGTTGAAAATACAAAGCATGAAAGAAGTTAAAAGTTTCTTTGAAATTAAATTTTGTCATAATTAACCGCAGTTCTTACACTGAAAGAATTTTAAAATTTGTTTGTACGGAAACGAAGAATTCAATATTTCTGATATTGACACAAAGAACATTATAATAAATTTATTTATCTGAAGTCAGCATAGTTTTAATAGCAAAGAATTTCATTAAATCCTCTAGACTAGAGTTTTTGTTTTTAACTGAAAGTGCAAATTATCCAATTGTATTGAATTACTGTCATTGACAATATTGTACAGTATAGTGAATAATTTTAAGTGTAAAATTAATGACTTTTCTAATTACTTAGTTAATATTGCAGCAAATAACTGTAATAGTTGTTTGATAATGCTATAGAATAATTTTTAAGCTGTTAATATTTTATTATAGTGTAGATAATATCACATATGAATCAATTTTCTACATGCTTACACGCAATATTAGTAATAAAAATAATGAAAATGTGATCTTTACATCAAGAATACGTTCCATTAATTGTAAAGCTATGATTGCTTACATGATATCATTAATACAATTAGATTTAAGGCAGAATTTAATGGAGATAGTTTTCACCGAATTAAATTTTTATTATGCTGAAACCACTTATAAAATATATCACTATAAATATTAAATTTAAATGGCAATACAGATATAATAAAGTCAGTATAAAATATATTATCATCATCTGCATAGTCTATAACTTCTGTAACGTTTGAATTGGTAATAAAAAATATTTCTGCACAAGACAGAGAGTGAAGCAGTTAAAGACGAACAGAGAGAATTTTCACTGTTAATATAAAATTTATTTGCTAGTTTTGAACCCGGTCGACAGTATATTTTCTATAATGGATGATGAACGTATGATCTAATTGGTAAATATAGAATTAAACTTATAATTAGATAATCAATCTGCATTATAAGATATGAATATCAATGCACTCAAACGCTACCATCATATTTAGATATAATTATGCAGAGTATGTATTACTCGTCATTTCAAAATTATTAATTCGATTTTCTAAATTCAAATTTACTGTTTACTAGGCTATGAATATTAATCAAAAAGGTATTAGTGTATTTATATGATTATAGAGTTATGACATATAATCATAACTCTCCTGTTAAAGTGTGTTTCCCTTTGGAACCAACTTGACTGGTCACTTTTCACAGGTGGTCACTATACAGGACAGTGATCCTCTCTTCTTCCAAAAGAAAATAACAGATTAATCCAAACTGCAAATTTATATTAATTAAAATCATCAATTTGTACTCAAATGATAATGACAACATATAGCACATACCTTCTGATGAACAAAGTCTTATAGTAAGCATATACTGTATTACAATTAATATTAACTTGTATATGTGCATTTAACATAGTCAAATTAAAATATTGTATAAAGATACATATACAGTAATATTATAATATTTACTTTTTAATTTATTAGTTTAACAGCATGTTTTATCATAAAAGAAAAATTCTATGGAATACTAATCTTAGAATTTTATCTAATGGAAAAAATTCTAAGGCAAATACAGTAATTCCTCCAAGAAATTAATCTTCTTGGTCACTTTAGTAGGTTAAAATTTCTTAAAACTACCTATGTGAGTGGTCAATATACACATTAGGCAGATGGTCACTACGGAACAAAAATAGCATTACATCTTATGGGAAACAAATCAATTTTTGAAATTTAGTCTCTTTAGTCAGATAGTCACTATATCAAGCTGGTCATTTTAAGAGATTTCACTGTATATATATATTGATGAAATTTCTTCAGAGATCACTTCTCTTCGACCAGATTTTTGACTGATGTGATTTCATTGATATTAAAGATAATTAACAACAAAAAAATTATAAAATAACTTTAGGATTATTTAAGAATTACAAAGTTGATTGTATTATTTTTAGTACTCACAGTTAGTACTTTTTTCGGTAATCAATAAACAATAAAGCATTTAATTATTGTATTATATGTGATCATTTGAATAAGTTTACATTAATTAAATTCATGCTAATATAAAAGCAGCAGATTATGATCGAATTTGAAGCTCATAGAAATGAGGAAATATGAGATAAATATCAAATTTAAATAATTAATGTGTATGAAAGTATCATAAATAATAATTAATATTTTTGGAAAGTAAGCAAAAATAATTTTTGGAAAAGTAGTAATATAATCTCTTAGAACTATTTAACTACTTAATATTAAAGAAGTTGAAATCTTTACATATTAAATCCTTTCTTGAGACATTTTTATATTATTCACTTGATTGATGATTTCACATTTAGCACTTGAATCGATGCTAAATGAGAAGTAGATACTCACAATAATAATTTTAATGTTAATCATCTTAATAACTATTGATCAAATCCTTTCATAATGGATAAGTTGACATCAGACGGAAAGTTGTCTATTAAATATAATTACTTGTAGAGCGGTGTGCATTGATGATAATATAACCATGGTTGTTTTACACCGTATCTTAGTCTACAGCATATTCTCTATATCAGGTTTCAGTAAGACAGATTATGACATACGGTGTTGACAATACAGCATTCAAATTATAAATTTAATTACGAACACTGTAGATTGAACGTTTTGGTATAATGGAGCGAAATCAAAAGAATAAATATGAATACTTAAAAATTGTTTATAAAAGTTGAGTGATAGAAGTTTGGTTTAAAATGTTATCATTTTCACGAAGTAAATTTTAGCTTGTGATAAAATTTTCTCTGCCATGTGAAGTAGAAAATAATTTTCAGGCAAGTTTCCTCCTAGTCGGATTTAAAAGTACATCTTCATTTCTTGAATGATTAAATACATAAAACGGTGATTATGAATCAAATTCTATATAGTTGAAATTTCTGCAATCACTTTGGATCATTGAGAGATGTAATTAAAAATACAGTGGTGCCTTAGTTAACGACGGCCTCGGATAACGAAATACTTGGTTAACGACGAGCGGTTGCAAGAAAACCTGTCTTGGTTAACGACGCAGGCTTTGTTAACGACTCCTGATTATGTGAATTTTCGGAAACAGAGCTCTGTAAAACAGCTCATCATCGCATCACGTGATTCGTTAGCTCAGTTGTTAATCGTTATTTTTTAAATCACAATCGATTCAAATCCGACAATATCATTATTAAAATTATAACCCATATAAAAATATATTTAAGTAAATGATAATTAACATATAGTAATGAAAACTAATTATTTAATTAAAAAGTAATTTTTAACTAAATGATAATTAACATATAATAATGAAAACAAATTATTTAATTGATTAAAAATAGACGAGCAAATTGATAATTTAACATATAATAATGAAAACAAATTATTTAATTAATTAAAAATAGACTTGCAACAGTTCACTAGTTTTTATAACATATAATAATGAAAACAAATTATTTAATTAATTAAAAATAGACGGAATATATTTAACTAAATGATAATTAACATATAATAATGAAAACAAACTTAATTAATTAAAAATAGACGTGCAACAGTTTAGTTTTTAGTTTCTTAGAAGTATTTCTAGACGATTATTATTTTAAATTCTGCGAACAAAGTCTAATTCAATAATAGACGCGCAACAGTTCACTAGTTTTTAGTTTCTTAAAGATGATATTCTAGACGATTATTATTTTAAATTCTGCCAACAAAGTCTGATTCTATTGTTTGTTTGTGTTATATACGAGTATTAGTTGACACCTGCAAGTGGTGACGTCGCAGTTTCGGATTCCATTAGAAGAAAAAAAATGTCTGTCAGAGATCCTACAGTTCATATAGACCAGCGCTATGACGGAACACTTCACAAATTCTGAAATTTTTACGGAACACTTTAGTTATTTTATAGTATAAGTAGATATTAATAAATAAATAAATTAGGCAAAACAAATATTTTTTATCATATTGTAATTATGTAAAATAAATTAGCGACTCCAGTTTCAACTTGGCATAGTATTTTAATTACATCATATGAGACTTATATTAATTTTCCTAATTTTTTACGGAACACTTATAGATCTTCGACGGAACATTAGTGTTCCGCGGAACATAGTTTGGGAAACGCTGTTATAGATAATAAATCAGCGAGTGCGTGTCACTGTTCGTTCGCCATCAAAAGGCAAAATCAAATCTTATCTATATAATAATTGTTGAATCTATAAGCTGTTAATCAGTGTTTACGGGTTCGTTTGTCAAAAAACTCCGAAGTGAGCCCAATTGTCCTTCTTGTGAAGATTGATAATTAAAAACTGTTTTTCATGATCAATTCATTTTATTAATGTAATTTTTTTTGTAGCAAATATAATTAATAAATGAATTCATTTTATTAATGTTAATTTTTCGTAGTAAATATAATAAATAAGTGATATATTCCATATTTTTAGGACATTTTAAATGAGTTTTATCTGCATTTTTAATATTTGAATTTTTTTGTAGCAAATATAATAAATAAATGATATTTTCCATATATTTTAAGGACATTTTAAATGAGTTTTATCTGCATTTTTAATATTTACTATGGTTGTTTTTTAAATGAGTTTTATCTGCATTTTTAATATTTACTATGATTGTGGGGAGGAGCCGGAACGAATTAATCAATTTTCAATTAAATTTTATGGGGAATCGCACCTTGGATAACGACGGTAATCCTGGAAGGATAATCGTCGTTAATCAAAGCACCACTGTATTAGATCTGTAAACAGCTGAAACGATGTCTACATTTATTAGAATTTTTGCATCAAAATAATATCTTGCTATAAAAATTCTAATCAAATGTAGACATCGTTTCAACTGTTTTTAACTACAGTTAAACATTTATTATTATTGCTAAACTTAGAATAGGTGCGATAAAGTAGAAAGCAACTGTAAATTATGACTAGAAATCATATGACTTTTTATATCACTGGATTTTCTACGTACAAAATTTTTGTCATAATTTAAACGAAACGACATTAAGCATACAGTTATTTTTGTTACCGCTCTTTGGCTTTAATTATTTAAAACTAAATTCATTTTATCATCCACCTAGAAGAAATTAATAATTCATTTTTTGTTAGTAATATGCGATACATGATATGAATATTCATAAATAATTAGACAGATAAATGACATTTTGACTTTGTAACTTTGATTTAATTTATCTACTTAATAACATACTGCTGTAGTTCATTATTAATAAAGCATATTATTAATGGATATTCATTTGTCTTAAGGTTTTTTCTTTAGGTTTCGTATGTTAAAAGAGACAGAATCAACCGACCGTCAACCAATTTCAAGTTTGCATACTGACTTTTGATAGAAAAATAGTCCAATTAAATATGACACATGTTCCTGTTTGACCATATATTTGCTTTTTTTTTTTAAATAAGATTATTTCGGTCACTTAATTTCACATATATATATTCTACAGGAAAAATTTTTGTACTTCTATGAAATGCTTGATTTATTTAAAATCTACTTAAAGAATTGTTTATTTTTGAAAGTGATCACTGGCATATAAATTACGTTCATAACAACAAAAATCTAAATAAGAGATAAATTCAAATGGGGTAAATTGAAAATAATGCTGTATACAAATACCGTTTTGCATCCCTGGTGCAATTTGGCCCATAATCTGTCTATAATCCAACACCATTTACATTAGTCTGAGCTCACTATATTTGATTGTAGCATCGGAAGTCAGTATTGAGTTTATAGGAGAGCCGAAATTCATTTAGATCAATTTATAACACTACATTAATGATATAATTCATTAAATTTTTCGCGATGTTACAGTAAATTGCCATAAAATAATGAAAATTTTGGCAAATAAGCTATAAGCATCGAATAAAAATACGATATTAACATTATTTTAACATGTAGTAAATTACCTACATGTCTATAATATATACGAGATTAGGTGCGCAATGATGTTCTGCGCATTCCAATCGATTCTAATAGTTCTAAAATGGCGGAGAGTTGTAATTTAAGTTGTTCTCGAAAGACTGCATGATTAGCCATCAAACAAAGCAAATTTCATTGAAGTGCTTATTCGAAATTTAAAATTGAAAATTCAGAGGCACAATTACATAAAAATAAACACCATTCTTACTGAGACTGCTACCTTTCACATAGAAATCGACTGTTCCGTTTCGCATCACAAAAGGTGGTAATGTGCCGGTCCCATAGACTCAATACTGACTTCCAATGCTGTCGTCAAATATAGACTAATTGAGATCATGTCACAAATTAAAAAATATATATATTTAAATCAGATTCAGATGAAAAAAATTTATATACTGACTTCCAATGCTGTCGTCAAATATAGACTAATTGAGATCATGTCACAAATTAAAATATATATATATTTAAATCAGATTCAGATGAAAAAAATTTACTTCTGCCTAAAGTTGATATTAAAAGGTAAGATTCTATTTTGACTGCCTCGAGTTTTCGTGGTTCGGCAGCGCATATTAAAGTCGATGTTAATAGCATTCAAATGCATATTAATATCTACTTTATCGAGCACGAAAAAAGCCATAAGCATTAAGGCCCGCTATAACGCGACTTATTATTCATATTCTCGTCGAATTAGGGCCATAAGCAAAAGAAAAAACAGTCAGGCAGTCAAAGTAGAATCCTACTTATTAAAATATAGATAACCTTCGATTTATGAAGCCTCAAATTAAGTAGTTTCAAAATTACGAAATTTGTACCTTTATGGATTTTATTACTATTACATATCGTTTACGTGAATTTCTACACGTTTTTAGAAGCTTCTGTAAGTAGAACAAAAGGAGTGACCACCTTAGTGTGTTTCCTCTGCTAAGGAGAAGTGGATAGCAACTTCAAGAAATTTTACCTCAAATTAAGAAGTTTGAATTACAAGCTAATATGGCGGAACCTAATCCCGGCATAAATCGTAGGTTACCAGTATATGCAGTTTTTTTATATCTGTGGGTCGGAGGTATAGGGCACTATGTCCATTTGTGGCCAAAATGAGATTATTGGCACAATCATATGGGTTTCTCGTCCTCTACCCACTGGTATACAACACTATGTCCTACATCAATAACTGGTGGAGTTACGGTGCTTTTAAATAACACCAAGTCCATAAGAGAGAACAACGTAAAACACCTTCAAACTGCTCTCCTGTAAAATGTAGTAAATGTGACATAGTGTCCTATACCTCCGACCCACAGATATATAATGCTAAAATCAATTAAAGCAGCATAAGATGTATTATAATTAGTATATTTTATCTAATTTTTAACAACTAATTGAAGGGGCGAGATGTAACTAACCTTTATGTTTTGCACTATATATTATTTATTTTTAAGTATTCATGTTTGCATTGCTATTTTTATAATAGTTAATTTGTTTTTTTATTTTAATACTTTTTAAATATATTAAAATTTTTACTAAGTATTTATTAAAAAGATTCTATTTCCTAGAAAAATCTAGCAATTCATATGTAATTTCCATTTTTTTACATCAATAATAAATTTTATAATTAAATTACATATTTTTACCACAAAGTCTGGAGAAAATTATTAAGTTTCAAATGCAGATAGTTTATATATCACATTGCTCAGAAAATGCTGATATATGCAATACCACATTGCTTATTTTTGTATCTATCATTTGCTATAAATTCATTTTAACCAATTTTATCATATCAAATTTTTTTTAACTTTATTTTCTATCCTTTAAATTATTTAAATTATATAATTTTTAAAAGCTTCATTATTTGTTAGGGTAAAACGGGGGAATATGACCAGTCGGGGAAAATGGCCAATTATAAGTTGAGAAGCATTTTTAATATTAAAAATTAAAAAATAGGTTTTTTCGGCAGGGGCATTTAATGTAGCATACAGTCGTTGATTATTAGCGCTAGATTAGTCGTTGATTAGGCAGTGCTGGCGATAAGCTTATAACTGGCCATTTTCCCCTACGGGTCATATTCCCCCGTTTTACCCTAAGTAAAAATACATTGAAATGATCATATTCTCCAACGAAATGGCCATTTTCCCCTTAAATTTGGGGAAAATGGCCAATTTGCTACTTTTTAAAAATGAGTTTATATTTTTCTTTCTGTTTAATTTTTCAGTTAGTTACTTTTATATTTTCTTGTAAAGACTACAAGCTCTATGTAAAATAAAAAATATTTGCAATGTTGTACATTATTTTTTCATAAATTTAAAATTTTCACTAAGGTCGGCATATTCCCCCGATTTACCCTATTATTACTAAATTTCTTAGCAATTATAAAAAGATTATTGAAATCTCGAGATAATTAGTAACCAAACAACCAAAAATCCTCTAGTGAGTTTTTAGATGATTATTTATAGTGATTGAAAATTAATAGGATATTTATTAATAATCTCTAGTATGATTTAATTTAACATCGGATTATATTATTAGTATGGAAATCTAAACAGAGGAGGATAATAATTGGAAGTTGTTATTGTTTTCAAAGCTTATGAAACCATTTAGAAAACAGGTCTATAGCAATTTTTCTTCTATATATAGACAGATAGCACCATTAGTTAAAGGGATAAAAAAATATTTTTTCATTAAATATTAACTTTATTTAAGGAAAAAAATAACATAAAATAATCCCACATTTTCGCGTTTAATATAGATAATCAGTTTCGATATTTTTTTATGTAACTAATGAGATTGATATTTAATTCTTTATCAATATAATAAAATCGCTACTTAACGAACTCCTCTATAAGGAAGATCTCTAGATAAAAAATAATTGATGGTGGTCTCACTAAAACTGTATACAAAATGTTTGGCTATAACATCGTTATAATAATTTATGTATAGATTTATGATAACTTTAGAAGAATATAGAAAAAAATTACCACTTCTGCTCATTATATATATCTTTAGAAAGAAATTTTGTCAGTTTAACAATTTTTGTTTTCGTTTAGGAACTGTGTTATTTCCAAATATTCGATCAGTCGTTATCTTTAGCACCGCTTTCATAAATCTTCAAACAACGAACTCCTGAATAATGAATAATTGAAAAATCAGATTTACAATTTCATTAATATGAGGTTTTGTATATAACATATACGGTATTACAGTTCTTACTGCCAAGTCCATTTGTAGCCGATTTAATATTCAGAATAGATAGTGAAGAAGGATTTTGGCAAATCATCATAGAAATATTGCATAAATAATTAGTCAAAATAAATAAATTTTTTCTACTACTACAACAATGCAGAATTATTTTTAAATGCATTAATTAATAAAATTGCTGAATTAAGTGAGTTTTGTTCAATTATTAGAATTATAAAGCGTTTAGATTCGACTCAGTTTTTGCTGTTTCAAAGTGTAGCATAGGTTTCAAAAATCCATTAATCGAATATATCGATTATATTAAAGGCAGTCCAATCAGCTCGATTTGAAGAATAAGCGAAACGAAAATTGCTGGATCAGGCTGGATCCCCATAAGAAATAAAGACTAAAATTCGATCCCAGATTCTTTAGATAGTAGCTATCTTTCTTTCACAGATGTCAATCAGATAAAACTGCTGACTTTTAATAAATCAAAATTTTTGCCCAATAAAACAAGTTTTATTATTATGTGAAAAAATAAATAAAATTGAATGATTATCTTGGCATATTTTTATATTTTAATAAATTTTTTGTTTACATTTTTCTTATAATTCTCATTTTTTAATTTAATGAAGTTATAAAGTATACAAATCGATAAGTACAATTTATAAATTTTTGGATTTAGTTTATTCCTGGAAAAACCCACAAATTCGTATATAAGGAATATATTTTTATTACTCATTTTTTGCTGTATAAGCTCTAAGCACATTTATTGCTTTTTAAGCATTATCTTTATTTATTTATAAAATAAATTATAACAATATTGTTTGTGGTCCATCTTTTAATAATAGAAGCTAATATTTGTCAGTATATATGTAGCAACCATAAATCTCCATAAAATGAGTCTTGAAATTCAGCAACATCTTCAAGATGATTATTAATAAAACAATCGCTTACTATTTTAGAGAATCAATTTCGAGTCTCATACCTCAATTTTTCAGGAGAGAGTCAAGCCCGGTCGTTGAACTGTATCCTTAACTTTCTGATTGACCACATCACAAATGATGGTCAGCCTGTGATGGCTGTGAAGTGATAACTACTAGATATATCCTAGTGAGATTTGACGGCTTAATTAAAAATAACCTAACCAAGATGGTCGTGTGTTTTGCAATGCCAAATGTAGTCAAAATCGGCTCGGAGATTGGGGCATTTCGGAGTGGCGATGGAAAAATGTATATTTTGATTTTTCAGAATTTTGTACGAATTTTAATATTACTGCATCATACGAATTTCAGAGAAATTTTTTATACTTCCTATCACTGATTATTATTTAGTAGAGGGACTATATTATAGGCTGTTTATCCATGGGGAAAAGAGGTCAGCTGGAGTATAAATGAAAAAGATCGATGAGGCAAGTCCGGATCCCTCATATAAATATTTGAAGTGTGGAACCGGATTCAATCCTGAGTCTTCTAGGTAGAAAACTAAAATGTTCCATTTGGTCAATTTGGCAGTCAACTCAAAAGCTTTAAAGTTAAAATACTCTAATGGCTCTTTCTCTTTCTGAATTTTATGCTGCTTTCCATCTTTGTCACATTAACTAACAGGGCTATTCAAGTGCCTGCTACCGACGCCAACACTTTGGTGGGACCTTTTTTATTTGTTTTATGCTGGTTACCAACTGGAGATTACTAAACAGGGTAATATTCTAACGCCCATTACGGGCTTTCTACACTTCTAATAAGGTTAGTTGTCAGGCAAAAAGCCTGATATACATTCAAGTTATTTGTATTCAAATTGTTTGGCACAACAATTTGAAAAGATTTTGTAAACGTGAACGATCTTTTCAATTTACAAGATGCTCGTTCTACTTTTTCACTTGTCTTAAAAGACAACTTAAATAACTGCTATTCGACTTCCATAGTTTTAAATTGACTTGAGCTGATTCTTGGTGAAACCGTAAATAAGATCTGCTTGTGTGAAGATAATACGAATGCAAAATTTTTTTGGATTAGAAAAATTTTCCGAAATAAACAGAAAATATAATTTGTTCCATCAATCTAATAATTATTTATCAAAATCACAATTTTTTAATATTTACATCTAATTCTAATTATTAGACAATGCAAAAATTTTATCCTCATTTTATGTTAAGAATTAAATAATAATAATAATAAAGATTAATAAATGATTTTTCTAATATGGATTTACCTCTGAATTAACAATTTTATTTTTGATTGATTATAACTTGTTATTGTAAAACAATTATGAATAAAACTATGCCATTGCATTTCAAAACGATTGTTTTTTCCGACAATCTTGTCAAAACTGATCTTAAAATTTAATTTCCTTCTGACGATTGTTAGAACTATCAAATGACCAGTACGTCTTGGCCAATGAGAGAAATACCATAAAGTATAGAGCACTAAAGACAAAAATACAGGATTATGATTAAGCAACTTTTATACACACTATTTAAATTGACGAAGAGCACTAAAGACAAAAATACAGGATTATGATTAAGCAACTTTTATACACACTATTTACAACTTTTATACACACATTTTGATTTAGTCTGCTTCTTTACTGACTTGCTCAAATATGAACAAAAGATTTACATCAAGTTATTTGTCTTCAAACAGCTTGATTACAAGTAACTTGATTAATGTGAATCCAGCTGAAGAGTGGAATTCAAGTTTTACTATTAGGGCCCGGACCTTCCTAAAAAAATTGGAAATGTCATTGTGATGACACTGTGACATAATAATATATACGTCAGTTAAAACGGCATGATGATTTAATGATTCGTGATGTCACAAATTATTGACAACCTGACGATGTAACAATGGATGAATCTACAAATAACGTAACAATAACGATGATGTTATGATGACAATTGTACTACGTGTATATAGATTGATTGTCTATACTAATTGGAAGAGATTTTTAGTCTTGGAGTTTCAGGAATTCATGAACACTAGACTAACTAATTATTAAATAAAAAAATAAAAATAAAAAATTTAATTCGTTTATATTGAATTTAATCCTATTGAGAGTGGTTATCTAACATTATGAGATTATAACCGTCAGACTTATGAAACATATTTTACATTTTTTTTACAACTTATCTTTGCAATGTTGACTTTTCAGCTCTTGAGAAAGAGAATAAAAACAAATCATAATCGATTGGACGTTGGAGTTTCCTTGTTAAAGAATATTTCACATTCATTCATTTCATTTACAAAGTAGACAATAATCTACGCATTGAATTTTTCTTTAAACATAATTCAAAAGTAATTTTTCTTAGTTATAATTTGCGTTTGTATTTCAATGATTTTCATCATTCTTTCATAAAAAAACTGCAAATTATTTTTTGTAATATCGTTAAGTCTCGTTATCATATAAATATATTGTTATAATTACTGTACTTATTATTATTTCCAATTTTGAAATAATTCTATTCAATGATTCAATGATTTTATCAGTTTCTTAAAAAAATCTGTAGCCCAGAAAAGATTAGAAACTCTAAATTAAGGGAAAATTATGCGCCAGAAATGGCCAGGAGAACAGAGTGACTCAGTTTTATAATAATTGGATTATGCTCTTTTACATTTTTTCAATATTTTTTAACATTAATTCATGACTTTCAAGCGATTTTTTTATATTAAACATTTTTTAAAATTTTGATTATCTGATTATATTGTGAGTACAAACTTATCTCATGCTAATTGATTAGTACGAATTATTTTCGGATTTTAAACTATATATTAAACTAATCATAAATTCAAATATAAATGATGTAAAATTCATTCAATTAGAATCCACATTAAAGGGAATTTAAAAATATAAAATTTTATTAATATTATTATTTTAACTCTCAAAAAGCTGTAATATCTGCGTTAAATCCCATAAGTCGAAAGGAAAATCTCTTATGTTCTCATATTAATCTTTTCCGTTTCAAACAGACTTAACTTTTATAGTTGATGCGATGCTGTGACTATGTTCAATTACTTTCGAGGATTTTGGATATTAAGTTCAATATATTTATATAAGACGATCTTAAAGTTAGAACAGAATTGAATGATAGATAGAACTTAATCCGTTTATCTTTCAAGAGA
The DNA here is from genome assembly GCA_000484575.1 of Olivierus martensii. Lineage (NCBI taxonomy): Eukaryota > Metazoa > Arthropoda > Arachnida > Scorpiones > Buthidae > Olivierus > Olivierus martensii. Next base: position 82,457 of record AYEL01065158.1, on the reverse strand, counting down.
ACTGTTTGATTTTCAGTATTTTTTTTATATTTTTCTCTAACTAGAAAATTCATTCGAATAGATTCTTTTCAGATAAACATGTTGTAAAAATCCAATCTTGTAAACTAAGGAGAAAATCAAATTCCGAATTAGATGGAAACTAACATAAACAAATTTTGTACTTCACTATAGTGAAAATGTAAAGGTAAAAAAACATATGAGAGTTATATTGCTTCATGAAATTTCAAGTTATATAAAAATAATCAAATATACAGAGGTATTCATAACAAAATTATTACTTTCTTACTCATTATAACACAAGTACAGTAAATAGTTTTTTTTTTAATATTTATTTTAATCAAAAAAGAGAAATATAAAGTAGCCATTGAAGATAAGGCAAAATTAATTATGTTGACGTCGAATAGAATATTTATTAATCTTTCTATAAAAAGTAATCTAAATATTGAGAATGCCTGGCTACTTGATTATTATTGATATTTTTATTTTTTAATTTTAAATTCAAATAACCATCTCTAAATAGAAACACGTAGTCCAGAAAGAATTAATCGCTTATTTTCAAAATATTTCCGCTATTTTAGAATAATTAAATATGGAGGATTAAAATGCTGTCATCAAAGTAATGTTCTCGAGGGATCTTTTTAACTAAATAGAAAACATTAATTAGTTAAAAGATTAAATTTATAAAAAATTAAATTTCGCAAAAAAATGTATACCAGAAATTTGAATTGAAAATGTAATTTGAGTTGGAGATGTATCCCAGAAATTTGAATTGTCTGCTATTTTTAAGTAGTTGAGATTAAATGTTTGGCATCGAGATTGTCATTAAAGGCAGAAGGATAAAAATTTATCATTGTTTCAATAGTTATTAATTAATGGACCACATGGACAAGCAATCTCCACATGGATAAGCCTTACTTTTCCATGCATACATTTCCTACATTGAATATATATGCATGTAAAATTGCACATTTTGCATTCTTTGTAATGAATTATATAAATATGTTCATATAATAGATGCATAAAGTGTGTATGAAATTATCATATATTAAGTTATATTAGAAACATCTATATCTCAAATCAGACGATCGATATATGTTATAAAGCTGTTTGCGAAGAGAAAAATAAGAGAGAGAAAAACGATAATCTTAGCTAAGTTTAAATTTTGCATTCTATGCTATTTTGACATTTCTTTCAAATAAAAATATAATGTCAATACATTTTATTTAGAATTAAAAAATTTGGACCGGAATGATTCTTGCAATAAAAGCACAGAAAAATAAGCACATAATTTAAGGCCATTGTTATGCTGATCGGAAAATCTGGAAATTGCTTAATCTATAATATTGATTACGAACAATAATCGAAGACGATTAAAATGTTGATTATCTTCGATTCTCTGACTGAAATTTCGTCTTTATTCAAGCAATATTCAGATAAACTTGATTGAGGTAAAATATATTAAATGAATTTAAATAATATTGATGTGCCAAAGGAACAGTATTTAATGGAAGAGAAAATATTATAATTAATGAATTTTAAGGAGAAAGAATAATTAATACGATGATAGAATGGTGAAAATCAGAAAGCGATTAGAAGACATGAAGAGATAATTGATAACATTGTATAAAATATGAAAAATTGGATTGAATTTTGAACTACTGCGAACAACATACCGAAAAAAGGATTCATAATAAGACACAGCCAAGAAGAATTTGAATAACAACAAGTACAGTTGTATTTGAATTTAAAAAGGAAATTTCGATATTAATAAAAGTCATATAACGCTATAAATTTTATTTTATTTATTATTTTCATTTTTTATTAAAAGAAATTAAAAGAATTTATCTCTAAAATAGAAAAATTAGATGTAGCGAAAGTAATTAAATGATAGCTACTTTAAAATGCAATAATTAATCAACAAATCTGTGAGTTATCAGAAGTCAGTTTTAGAAGTTATCCTTATTGAAAAGATAATTTTGTGAATTATCGATAAGAAGTAATCGATAGATTTTGAAACAGTTTGAGAAATTATAGTAATTTCAAACACTTCATTTCAAGGAATATTGAACGATGCCTAAGGCGACACAAATCGTTATGGAAAAGTTTGAAATTTCGTAGATGTCTGCAATTATAAAGTAAACTTACATGCACGATAAGATGGAGTAAGTGCAAACAGTATTATTAAACTGGAAATGTGAGACGAAGATTATTTGATATCGCAATAATAAAACGTGACGTATAAAATAGAATAATAAGAAGTGGGAAATAGCTATCAGGAAAAATAACAACAGAAGAGAGAAAGCATTAGAGTGCATTCAAAAGTAGTGTACAGTATCAGAAAACAAGCAACAGGAAATGAAGAGTTACACTGGAGATGGATCGACCAGTAATGCAGGTCAAGATTAGAAACCAACCGCTGCTAACAATCGTCATAGAAAAGCCAAATCAGAACGAAGAGCAGTCATCTGAAATAGCTAAAAGGACGAAAGGAAAATGAATGAGGACAAAGAGAGAACACAACAAATAATATATTGCAGTAAGGTATATTAAATAGACGAGAAAAGCGACGAGACGGAAGAGAATTCTGCGGAAATGGAGGACTTTGACTAGGGACAAAAGTAAATACTGTATTATATATACTGTACTAGGGTAATAATATGGTGCCAAATCATTTACGACACGACTGCCCTTTTATTTGACATCGTTTGAGTATTGTACTTATATTGTTTACTATTGTTCATATATTGTGATGACGAAGTTGTCCCAAATTATTCCAATGATAAAAGTATTCTGTCACATCATTTATATCATATCTCGTAATAGAAGGATAAAAACCATGAGCCCTAAGTTCATACAAACGAAGAAAAAAGAATATGTTATTTAATCCAGTTTTAAACCAACTGCACTTAAAATTATTTTTTAAATTCTAATATACAGTTGAATCAATAAAAGTTACATTTAATATCAATTTTACAAAACATTATTTATTTTTTAATGCACTCATCTGTGTTATTATTTCATTATTACAACCATTATTATAGTTTTATTATTATTGTCGAGCTTTGGAAACAGTTTTTTATTTATGGAATTGGAATCATTCCAAGAAAAATATCTTAAAAGATTTTTAATCTTATATAGAAAAATATAATTGCCCATCTTTATTGCTGTTATTTTATCGGAAATTATGTTATAAACATATAAATAAAAAACCAAAATATATTAGCATAAATAAAAATTTATTAAAATTATCATTCCTTCTTCGTTTACAACAATATTTATAATTAAAATAATTTTTAGAGATTTGTAAACATTTTCCAACAATAATGTTTTGAAATATGATTGATAATTTAAGAATTATTACATTTTTTGTATTAAATAAAAATCATTTCAACGACTATTATTCTTGTTATGAAAACCTTAGAAGTTTTATGAGCAGTTAATTGGATTTCTTTATGTTGGGATGATTAAATATGCTCTTACAATGGTATATTATAAAATGCGAATATATAGGAATTGTTATGAAAACCTTAGAAGTTTTATGAGCAGTTAATTGGATTTCTTTATGTTGGGATCATTAAATATGCTCTTTCAATAGTATATTATAAAATGCGAATATATAGGCATTTTTATTCCAAACATAAAAAGTATGTTAGAATTAATCTTGTTGCAGTATATATTTTAACAAAAAATGCATATTTCTCTGTATATAGCCTATGCCTTTTATCAAGAAGTGTGATAATAAAAGGCATATCTACAGAAAAATGCCTAAAACATTTTTTTTTTTAAATAAAAAGTATGTATTTATTGAAAAATCCTTTTAATCACTAAGTATCAACAATATGAAGAAAAATTACAATATATTGTAAAATCTCCTCTATCACTAATCGTATGTATTTATTGAAAAATCCTTTTAATCACTAAGTATCAACAATATGAAGAAAAATTATAATATAATAAAATCTCCTCTATCACTAATAGTTATATAAATAAAATATAATACCATACAGTAGTTATTTTATAACCAAAATCAAAATCAATATAATTTTAACAATTCTAAAAAATTTTAATGAGAATTCGCGATCTATAGAGATATATGTCTATGTTTTGTGTTATAATAAATTAATAATAATTTTTAAACTTGATGAGATGTTTACCGTTGATTATATTTTATAAATTAAATAAATTAAACCGTAATTAAATAGATATAATGTTTTTAATGTCGAGGCACAGCGTTGATAATAACAGAATTAAGTAACTAATTAGACGAATAAGGGAAAAATACCAATATTCGAATTACATCACCGTTCTGTGCTTAATTACCACGTCAACAGAAGAAAAGATATCAAGTCAAGGATTAGATTGACAAATTGAACATCCTACGAAAAGGAAAAGCTAACAAGGAAATAATTAGTAGGTGACTATGCTGGAATGCCACATATCATTTGTCTAATGCAAAAAAAAAAGATCACAAGGTTAGAGTAGAGTTTTTTCAACATCGACAAAAAATATTTTTACAACTTCTCAAAAATCAATTCTTTTGAAAAGAGGACTGAAATTCCTCAAAGCCCAAATAAGGAAAAAAATTGTGTTTAAATAATTATAAATTTAAATGTAACCCACTAGAATTGTAAAGTGAATTTAATTTTAAACAATTCCTGAATTTTCAAATGCATTCACTTAGAAGAATATCTATTTTGGAATACATGGAGATTAACTCACTGAATGCAGTAGTCGTTGCATCTCAGAATCCTTTCCTTTGTGATATAATCCTTTTTTTCTTTGGTTGGTAATACTATATATAAACATCAAATATACCAATATAAAATCATGAGAACATCTAGTAGTATATTATTATGTTAAAGGGGCAAATAAACAGAAGTAAATAAAGATTGAATACGGTTACTAAAATTAATTGCTAAAGAATTACAATAAAGAAATAAAAGAATTATTTAAATATATTATATAAATAATACATTAATGCAAAAAAAGTAATAAAAACATATTTATTTTTATCTCTGAATAATTAAAGAATATAAATAAAAAATTATTACTTGGTCAAGGTTATTACTGATATATTGAATAGATCTTGATTGCTTTAGAATTTGACTAAATTCATTTATTTTAATAAATGAAGAGATATAAAAGAATCATTTAATAAATTTATCCGTGCTAACATTTCAAATGTAATTGGTAAATCTTAAAAAAATATATAGCATTTATTTTTGATCATAAAACATTACTGATAAAATTCATTAAAAAATTAAAGCAATTATTTAGATTACTTTTGAATGGCATATACTCAATCACCTAAAAATTGGTAGCTAATCACAGAAAAAAATTATAAATAATCTATCAGGAAGAAATGATCAAATCTACGACTTTAATAAAAAATCAATTAAAATATTGCATTTAGATAATTATTTTACTTTTTTTTTGCAAAGTAAAATAATATTCTCAACTGTTAAATCTGAAATTTAAAAATGATTGTATCAAGCGATAAAACTGACTCACCTTTTAGAATGTTATTACTGAACTGACTATGATCATATTCACTAATCACTACGTCAGACTAAGTGATAAATCGAATCTTCTAGCCGTTTTAATGAACAGAATGAGACATTATCAACACAAACCAGGGTAATATCTACTTTATTATAAACGCACTCCTTTGTGAAGGCTGTTTCTGTTCATTATGAATCTTATGTCTCATATTGTTTACGAGATTTTTCATTACATGTAACAAAAGTTCGATTTTTTTGAAAATAATGAATTTAATAATGCGTTAAAGATGCATTTCAAAATGAGATAGTTTGTATTATTAGTGCTAAAATCTATAATTTTTTTTACTGTCGTGTGAGACAAAATCAAGAATAATTTACAAGATATAGTGATTAAAACACATTTATTGAAACTGGAACAAAACTGGAAGACTTAAGCGAATATATTTGAAAAGGAAAAGAAAAGATAAATGAAGTTAAACTGGAAACCGATAGTCCAAATCAGCACCATCGTATTTCCAATATCACTAAGAGGCACACTTTAAAAATTAATTTATACCGAGTATCGAAAAAAAATCGAATATCCAAATACTTTTAGCACTTAAGCTACATTGATAACAAATTCCTCACATGCTGCTCTTAAACTATGGCAGTACTACTACCGTTTCAAATACTATACATGTAACAACAAAATTGACATCTCATATGAAAATATCATTTATTTTTTGGAATAAAAAAACCCAGGAAAAGAATTTTATTTTATGTTTTTCACAATTTTTTTAGATATAACTTTAAAACGAAATAGCTATCGTGTAAAAAGGAAGAAAATAGTGAAATTCCAAAGATATTCCTTTCCAGAAAATTCGCTTAAATAAAAAACAAATAAATAAGTCACGCCACAAATTTTTTTATTTTGGTAATAATGAAAAATAAAATTTAATAATTATATTTTAAAATTCATTATTTCATCACACGTCATTTATTAATTATTGTATCTCGTGCTATTTTAGTTTTATTATTTAAAATAATAATCGATAAGCAATTTTGTATTTTGGTAATAAACATTAGGAAAATGTATCTCAGAAATATTTTACTTTACTGAAAACAATTTTGGAAAATTATCAATTATAGTAAATGAAAATCATTTCTCCATATTATAACAAATAAGAACTGAATAGTTTTATGCAGTGGTTTGGTTTTATTTGCACAAGGGATTCATGGGCCAAGTTGCGCCAGATAATGGGTAAAATTTAAAAAAAAAAAATGATATAATTAATAATAAAATTAATAAAAACAAATAAAATTTCGACGAGAAAGGTAAACGAAACAGTAGTGTAAATTGCTACAATTTAAACAAACGTAACAAAATATAAAACAAATTCAAAACAAACTCAAAAATACACAGCAATTTTCTTGCAATGAAACAGAGAAAAATGTAAATTTTTTCAGGTAGTAAACAATATTACCGCCACTTTTTTGAAAAGAACTTTTTAAGCTTCAAATATGCATAATATTATCCACGCACGGCAGTTTTGAAGGTATAAAATTTTAAAAATTTCCGAGTGCCCCGTAAAAACCATCTAGAATTCTAAATGCATCAAAATTAAGAGATGCTTAGGTTGGTTAAATAGAAAATGATCCTTTGATGTTCACACTATGATATTCTGTTTTTGAAAGATTTTACCGACAGACAAAAAATGCTTAGATAAGACTGTTATATAACTGCTTGTAAAAAAATTGGCTTAAAATTGTCCGAAAAAAGAAATTAAAATCTAATAGAATTCGTTATTTTGTTCCTGATGCGTCCTAAAAGTCCGAATAATTAAAATAATTCAATAAGCATGATAGAGGTAAATCAAAGGTTGTTTAACTGATTAAAATAATCAAATTACAACAAACCAGTAAAATTACTAGAAGGAGGAAACAATGTTTTGAAAGGAGTATTTCTACAGAAAAAAATAAGATGAAGAATTGAAGTTAATGTTAATTAAATACAGAAATTCAGTCCATGATAAACAAACTCTATAAATTGAAATTATGATATATTTACATTAAATTTATTAATGGAATTCTTAATGCATGTAAAAAAGTTAGAGTTTTTAAACGTAATTAAATTACTTAAATTGATTTATATACATAAAAACAAAGAATAAGAGATTAATTTATATTGATTTATCGTTTCAACCATGTTTATCAAATGGCTTAAATATTATTGCTTCGTTAAAAATTTTTAAAGAAATTATCGCAAATTTATCTTAATCATTTTTTATATTTCTAATTTTAATAAAATAATAGACGAAACTATTTTTTTAAATAATTTACAATATTTATTTTAATCACACAGCATTTAACAAAAAAACCAGTTCTGAAAAGAACTAATCATATACTTTCCGAACGTGTCTTTTATGCTGGAATGATTAAAGATATGGAATTAAATTATTTGTTATTAAAATCACTTTCAGTGGCATAGCCTGTATCTCGAATACCATAAAAATCTATCAAACAGTTATTATAGAGAAACCTGAGAAGATTGAACGACAGCCATTTTAAAACGGATAAATTTATAAGATTAATTAATAATTTGACTTTAATCCCCTGGGCATTTTGTTAAATTTTATAAAATTCAATCAAACAGTTCAAAAATTATTAAAGAGAAATCTTTGAAGTTTGAACGTCCGCCATTTTTGACTGAAAATTAAGAGTTAACTCTTCCTGGTTTGGTAGTTCTGTATTACTTACTACAATATTTTTGAGAGGGTTAACTGATGGTTATCGAGATCAAATCCAACGAATTGACTATCTTGCTAAATCTCATAAAAATCTAATAATTACTTCAGGTTATATTAAGAGATCATTTCCGATGGTTGAAGGTAGAGTATTAAGTGATGCAGCATCGAATTTATCTTTAATGGAAGAGCATCATAATAAAATTTCATGAAAATATAAAGATTAGTTCGAAAGTTATTAGGAGATACAATAAACAGGCAGCACGCTGTCGTCATAAGCTTTACTTTTTTTCGGAAACAAGGCTAATCATATTTTCAACAGTAAAAAGAGACAAATTCCATCTTCGAAAAATATTGGCAAAATTTTCTCTTTTTTATAAATTTGAAATAGTGAACTTAATGTCAGAATATTTATAATTTTGCTACTTAAATAGGGAATATTTTTATTTAAGTAGCTATTTTATAGCGTTACAACAAATAATAATAAAGTGCATTAATTAATAAGTATATGAATAGAAACTTTTAATAACTGTTATTTTTTTAAGATCAAAACTTTAAAAGATTACTCTCGAATTAATTAATCGAAGCCAACTCATAATTAATGAAAAATCTTTTCAACGTTAAAAATTATTTCATATGATCGAGAACGATTCTTTAAACAGTATTTATAGTGGTTTAGTATCTATTCATTTGTTAGTATAGCCAATAGTAAAAAATGTCCAAGTAATTTATTTAAAATTTAAATAAACTGGTAATAACGTTTAATCCTTTACCTACTCTTGAGATGCTAAATCAGTTTAAAAAAAGTCCTTTAAATTAATCTATTTATTTTAAGTAGGTTAGGTAAAAAAAAAACCCGTAAGTTTTTTGAATAACTGAGTAAATTAATTTAAATAATAAAGTTATCCAAGGCCGATGATATAATTTTTATATACAGTAAATCAGATTTTCATTTAAAAAATTTTACAAAATATTTTATAATTTTATTTTAATTCATTTTTATGCTGAATTTAAAAGTTTAATTAATGTCTCCATTGGTGGAAAACTTCAAATAGTTGAGAAAATAATGACGACAATAAAAATTAAAAATATTCTCTCACTTTCATAAAATATGTATTTAATCAATTAAGGGTTCCATTTAAAAAGTTTTAAGAGAGGAACAATCTTTGGAGAATCTCTTCAGAAGAAAAAGATTCCTGAATCTTTCATGTTGTATGGTTTTTAAAATAATCCTGAAAGCTTTTATAGAGAGATGGAAATGAAAAACTTCAACCTTGTTTCTAAAATGAAAGTCTTTGTTGAAAGTTTGCAGCAGCTTTTCTATTTCTGTTATTCTAATCTAGAATAGCTGAGCATATAAGATTAAGTTTCGCAGCATAAAATAATGCGAGTTAAAAGTATCCGTATTAAATCTACAGAAGAAGGATTAAGGAAATCCTATTTTTAAAACTGACATCAAAATACTCATTTCTTTTAAATAAAATGGCAGTTTTCATTTTTGTTCTTTCAAGAGACGAATGCGAAAAAGCAGAAAGGGAAAAAAATTATATGAAGCTACTATATTTTATAATAAAAAATATGGAGAGAATGTATAAATAATTATGTATAGTGAAAATCACAATTTATTTGAAAATATACGAGTATTTTTGTTGTATATTTTCCAATAAATTATGAATTTTAATTCTATTTGCGTTATTCAAAAATAGAATTATACTACGTTTCATTCGACATCTTCAATGCGAAGAAGTGTATCTAAATTGTTAAATTTATTCACTACTCTACGTTTAATATTATTCGATTGTAATAAATAGATTTTTTATTATTAAAGTATATTATTTTGACTATAATAAATAAACATTTCAATGAAAATCTTTTGTTGAGAGTCACAAAAATTTTAAACTTATTGCTCATCCAAAATGCATCTGCTATCGAATTTATTCGCCATAAATAATTAAAGTAAAAATTTACTTGACCCAAATCTTTACAGATTCTCGTACCTTATTGAAAAACTTGAATTTTTTAAATCACCAAAATTGTGTTTTAACATCCACTTTCCGTTCAGTTCTCTAACGATAGTTTCCTTATTTGAAGTTATAATTTAACGAACTTAATTATTTTGGTTCACAACTCGTAACCACTTTTACACTATCGAAGCAATCATAATTCGATATAAAAAGTATAAATTACCATTAAATTAAAACAGAATTATCTCATTAGTTTCTAGCTTATCATTCGAGTTTTTCATGCTGAAGTTTTTGATGAGATTATGATGACTTTGACGAATAATCGAAATATCGATAAGAAATTGAAAAATTTGATAAAAAGTCATACTATCGACGCATATTTTTTTCGATATTGATCTTTATTCGGTTTTTATATGATAATTTCGCTTATTTGCTCTATTCATATCTAGAATTAAAAGATTTTTATGATTGTAGAAATCTAATAGGATCTAATCTACTTAATAAAATTTTTTAAAAATATTTTTCAAGAATATTTAAACCTCCTAATTCCAGTTATTAAACAAAATTAAAAGAACAAAAACATAAAATTACGTATCAGTAGCTATTAAAATAATGTTAATTATTTGGCGCAAGAATATTTAAACCTCCTAATTCCAGTTATTAAACAAAATTAAAAGAACAAAAACATTCAAAATTACGTATCAGTAGCTATTAAAATAATGTTAATTTTTTGGTTTCAAAAATAATCCATATTCTAGTTACACAAAACATTATGTGCATATATTATATGATATGAGAACAGTATTAATAGATTTCCATTAAGTATTGTTTTGAGAACTTATGCAAAATATAATTTTGAAGTTGTCGAAAAGTTTTTATGAATTTTTTTATTTTGTATTTTAATAAAAATAAAAAAGTATAATATTCTTTCAATTGACATACAATAACCTTCATTGTTATTCTATTTTTATAAAATTTAATTCATGATACTGGGACAAAAAATATTCCAGTAATATTATTCAAAACATGTATTAAAATAAACAGTCTTTGAATATATTGTATATATATATAAAAATATTCCAGTAATATTATTCAAAACATGTATTAAAATAAACAGTCTTTGAATATATTCAATATATACACACACATGTCAAAACCCGAAATTATTTAAAACCCGATTTACCTAGTTGAAACTAGTGGAACAAAGCGGGTTCGTGAATACTAGTATTAACTAGTCAATACTATAGAATTCACTAAGACATTTTAGAGAAAACTGGAATTGACGGAAAAATTGCTTTGTTTGCAATTATTTACAGTTTTTACTAGTTAAAAGCAATTAGTTAAAGGACTTCGATTTGTTCACTTTATGAAAAGCTTTTCATTCTGGATAGATCCAAGAATAGGACTTGCGACTTCAGCATTGCTATCAGATGTTTGAAGATAAGGACGAATTTCAGAGTCATCGAGGAGATGAATGCACGACAGAACGAAGCTAAGATCCCTGCTGAAGAAGAACATGAGACTGATGTAAATGGAGTTTACATCACATCAACCAGGAGAGAAGCTCACGAAAATTTGTCTAAATAGGCCACGAAAATGAAACGTATCTCCGATGCCACCCATCTCCCTGTTGAAGTAGGAGATAATGTCATAATCCCAATCTCGGATATGAACAGAACAAAGATAGATTTTCGAAATATCATCGAAGTTATGCTAGGAAAAAAATGAAGATCTGCACAAGATCGAAACTAAGGATGGAAAAATAGATAAATTATATTGCAGGTAGGTTTGTATCTTTTGTGTGTTTGTTATTAGTTAGAGAATGCCCAAAATATGATTATGAAAAAAATATGTTTTGTAGATCGGAATTTGACGTTGTCGGGAGAAGTTCCTGATGCCCGAAGAGGTACCAGATACAAATATTTCTTTGAGGATGGCAGCTACGAAACCGTGGAAGGCTATTTCCAGTGGTATGTAATTGAACATTTCTATTATATTCAAATAATTTTCTACAAAAAAAATTAAGAATGTAATAAGTAAAAAAGTTTTTAATTAAACAATAACTGAAATATTGAATATTTATTACTCTAATAATTATATAAGCTCTGTTCTTTTAGACAATATTACTATAATTATGAGTTCCTGAAAGAATTAAAATTGCCTACTTTCCGAAGTTATCAGTTATTTAACATTTGGAATCCATTAGTTTTATGTGACGAATTTTAACGATGATTTATCTAACATTTATATCACGATGATGTCGTCATCTTGGAGACGTGGTTCCATTCTGGCATTATTGTTTTACGTTCACCATGATGTCATAAATTATCGGATTTGTAGATTTTATGGATAAGCATGGATATGGTTAAGTTTACAGTTAACCATGCAGAACTATCATTTGCACTTATATTTCATTTATTTTAGCAGGGCCGGCTCATATGATAGAGCAGAACGCCCGCTCAGGGCGCAGATATTTAAGGGGCGCCAAAGATGCCGACGCATTTCGTTGCATTATTATTATTATTATTATTGTAGTGAGACAAATATTTTTTACACATAATTTAAACTGTGCTGATGGTGAGCGGACTGGGCAGCCGTCCATTCCGCTCACCATCAAAACTGAGGACTTGAGAGGGCGCAACAAAATTTTTCGCTCATGGCCCTAAAAGCCCTAGAGTCGGCATTGTATTTTAGCATTTAAAATTAATTGGCTGATCATCATTACGTCTCGTCGGCGCGATGGTTACATCATCGTGAAGTCACGCAGTCATAGCTTTTGAGATATCATTCATCATTTCATTGCGGTGACGTCATTATAGAATTTGGTATCCATTGGCTTTTCTTATCCAAATTTTCCTGTTAATTTATCCAGCATATACTATCGCGATGATATTATCACAGCAACGACATGATGTTATAGTGACAGCATTTAGCGTTATATCATTGTGATGTAATATAACGCTTCCGTTGCATGATGTCATACGCTGTTACATCTGACGTCATGCCAGTAACACAATGGCGTCCTCTCGAACTGGAACAACACTGAAGGATTAAGGTAAAGGCATTTTCGCTGCTATCCCAAAATTTTCCGCTCTGAGGCTTTCTCGATGTTGGATAATCTGTGTAATCCGCAGGGCTACGGGAAGTCTTTAAGCCAAATTTGTCCCGAGGTTCAACTGGTGCAGAAACCGTTGAAACATACATGCATACAGGCATTCAATTGATGTTGCATTGTAATGACATCATTGCAATATAATAGCAACATGACGGAATGATCGTTACGTCCCTATGCTATAATGCAGAACAATCATTTTGTGAAGTCATCCATTGTTTCTACATAAATGATGTCCTAGTTGCATCTCTGATGTAATCCGGAATTCTATCCAAATTTTGAAGGACTTATATATGGTATTTTTCTTGTTAACCCGAAGTGTCCAATCACCTAGAGGCATGTCGTAAATTTCATTATTTTCTGAAGATTCATTCACTATTCCATGCAAAATTTAAAGCTACTACCATGTGCAAAGTGTCCAAACGATTATTGCAGGCACAAATATATATATTCTGTTAGATCTACCGACGATTATAGAATAGATAGATTTCAAATCCCTTCATTTGATTTAGTGTATAATTTTAACTAGCATAGACATCAGGATGAAGTCGTCGTGACGTAATAGTAACTATAAATTATACGGGTTGGTGACGTCTTCTCTTTTACGTCGCGATGGCTTCAATTAAATCAGTAAGATATATAATTATCCCGACACTATTATCTGTTGGCAATAATATAAACTAAAATTTTAATAAAAATGAAATTCTTTCCTGCAGCATTAAACGATGCAATAGGATTAATAGATGTGACGTTGAGGTGTCCCTTAATGGCAAAAAATCAATATTGAATTTCATGCATATTTGTTAATTGATTCAACAGTTATTAGTGGGAGGCACACAGACATCGACAGACATGGCCCGATTTTACAAGTCTCAATTTCCTTCGGAAAGTAGTCTAATTATGTACTTAACATTCTATCTCCATGCATTAGCTCTAAATATTGTATAGTTATTCATAGTCCTTAAATCGTAATAGTAACTATAAATTATACGGGTTGGTGACGTCTTCTCTTGTTACGTCGCGATGGCTTCATTCAAATCAGTAAGATATATAATTATCCCGACACTAATATCTGTTGGCAATAATATAAACTAAAATTTTAATAAAAATGAAATTCTTTCCTGCTGCATTAAACGATGCAATAGGATTAATAGATGTGAGTTGTGGTGTCCCTTAATGGCAAAAAATTAATATTGAATTCCATGCATATTTGGTAGTTGATTCAACAGTTATTAATGGGAGGCACACAGACATCGACAGACATGGCCCGATTTTATAAGTCTCAATTTCCTTCGGAAAGTAGTCTAATTATGTACTTAACATTTTATCTCCATGCATTAGCTCTAAATATTGTATAGTTATTCACAGTCCTTAAATTCTTTTAATAGAAAAAGATTTTAAATTTAAGATATTTACTAATTGAATATATGTTAATCCTAATCTGATATGAATACATCTAAGTGTCAAATTTAAAACTAAATGCAGATAGTAATCAATTAAAATTAGAAAAATTCTATGAAATTAAAATTTATAGAATACACTGTACAGTACTGATCTTAAGAAATATATGTTATTTATCAATATTATGTTTGTTCATCATTTATATATGAATATTCAGATTTATTCTTATAATAACTACTCACTTGCAGCCGATGGCAGTAAAAAGACCATAGTATGACCAAATACTATTGCATTCGAGATGAATGTCTTTATTCCACATAAAGATGAAGTTTTTTCCCTTAAAATATTACTTTTAAAAAAGTTTCTTCCTGACGTTAGAGCAGAAACCAAATACTATTGCATTCGAGATGAATGTCTTTATTCCACATAAAGATGAAGTTTTTTCCGATAAAATATTACTTTTAAAAAAGTTTCTTCCTGACGTTAGAGCAGAACACGAAATGACATCTTTGAGAATGCTTTCTAGAAATATTAGATTTATTATTTTAGCATAAAAATGAATTGAAATAATTCAGATTACAACAAATATTAAATTTGTATCATAAGAAATTTTTTAGCATAAAATATTTCAACAATAATAAAATGATATTAATAAACTATAAACTTTGCATTGTTTTCGCAACGTTAAAAGAATCGGTACAAATTTCGTATAGGCAGTCTCGAAATTTGAGCTGCTCTCCAGTAGACCGACCGCATGTGAGTTTTCAAAATAACTACCTGTCCATCTAGTGCAGTTTCAGATGTATAGAGATTTTCTAAAACGAATAAATACACAACGACAAAATTACATTTGCATGTTGGTGACAGAATTATTACCGTCTTCTCGCATTTTTCTTCTTTTATTCGGGGTAACCTGTTTTCCCTCTTTCCTCCTTTTGCATCTTTTACTTTTTTCAGTCTAGTAGTAATTCTTATCTGATTTCTACGTGACTTAATATGGGGTCCTGTTCGGTCTATAAGAAACTGGCTTCCAGTTCTGGCCATGTGTTCGAGCTACCATTCCGAAATTGTATGTCGGCCGAATGACGACGTGGAACACTGTGGCTTACCACCTTCGAGGATTCTTTTTTCCAATCCGGGTCCCACATCTCCAGTTTTTCAGGAGGGATCCGGGCCCGGTTGGATCCCCTTCATTCTTCAACCATCCGGTTGACCCCATCATGGCTGTTGGCCAGCTTCTGATGGGCTTCATAAATAGACGCCGCGAGATACAGAATATCCCTCTTGCGATACGGCGGCTTAACCGAAGTTATATTTGATTCAGTGGCGAACCTGACTCTACAGCATATATTGAATTCTCAGTTATTCCGGCAAATACCTACTGTATCTAACTCATTTAGAATGCTGCTGACATGTTTTTCACGTCACGTGTACCAATGACGCATCGCGTGGCAATTACAAAGCATCGAATTATATATTAAGATATTCCTCCTATAACACAGTAGATAGGTTCCTGAAAAACACCGTGTAGTGTGAAATGGTGATATATGAGACTTGGAGCAAATACAAAAAGAAGAGTTACGTTCCAAAACCAATTATAAACAAATAACTTTCTTTAATTACACATAAGAAACTTAATTTTTATTAAGGCTATTAATAACGCGAAAACATAAAGAAAAAAAAACGCGTAATTATAAAGAAAAAATATATAATCTTAAAAACCATAAAATAACAATATTCGTAAAACAAAAGGAAAGAAAAAATTATATAGCCTATATAACATTCATATGATAATTATATCTTCCTTACTACTGTTTCGTTAAAACGAGAACTTTTTTTAACAATATCAACTTCACTTTCTGAACTTTTTCATGCATTTAAAGTTGGTGCATCTTCTGCTCTCTTAACAAAAGTTTTTAATTTAACCCGCTACATCCCGCTAGAAAACAATTGCTCCTTAACATATACCTAAAAGAATTTACGAATAAAAAAGTCTTTCTACTCTTACCCATTCCTCTATGGAAGAATAAAAACTTATTTTTTAATCCATGAACTGAACGTTTAGAACACAAAATACTCAATGGTAACCAATTAACTCAATTTCAAATCGAAATCGAAAATAGACTGCATATCATCCCTCTCACGACAAAGAAACGAAATTGCATTTATGACTAATTTTAGCAAAGAATTTCCCAATGATGGTATTTTATATGTGTATTGTGTGTGCCTAGTATGGATTTACAAACATTAATGAAAATGTTTTGTGTTGTACGAGAGTAAAAGTCAAAATTTATGATTTCAGGAATATACATTACAAATTTATTATTTTAAATATTTAGATAAAATATTTATAAATCCTTTCATTGAAATTTTCTTATTATAATTTTATAATTAAACCTGTGAATTATAAATTTGAAATAAAATAAAACATATTGTGCTAATTATAATTAAACTAGTGTTTTTTTTGCTATATTTATAAATAATTGATATTATATAAATTAAGAATATTTAAGTTATGAATTATTGTTCTATAATAATTTTATAAATGGATTAGAATATATTATTAATAAGATGATTAAAAATAATGTATTTGAGATATTTTTTAGGTAACTAAGCTAGGTTACATAGTGCATAAAACTAAAGAACACAGTTTCCAAGTTCTTGCTGGTTCAAGTGGATTTTTTCTTCCTGCCCTTTCTGTTGGTAAATATGTAATCAAACTAAATTAAAAATTCACAGCACTTCTAGCAGTAAAGTATCAAACTAAATTTATTAGTTATAAGTTACAAAGTTTGATACTTTACTGCTAGAAGTGCTGTGAATTTTAATTTAGTTTGTTAGGGTTTTAGCAGTATAATAGTAAAAGTTAATATCTAATCAATATATATATATATATGTCATTAAGTTTGATACTTTACTGCTAGAAGTGCTGTGAATTTTAATTTAGTTTGTTAGGGTTTTATTAGTATAATAGTAAAAGTTAATATCTAATCAATATATATATGTCACCATCAAAACCTGAAATTAGTTAAAACCTGATTTGTCTAGTTGAAACTAGTTTGAACAAAGCTCATTCGTGAATACTAGTATTTAACTAATCAATACTAGAATTCACTAAGATATTTTAGGGAAAACTGGAATTGATGGAAAAATTGCTTTGTTTGCCATTATTTACAGTTGTTACTAGTTAATAGCAGATAGTTAAAGGCATTTCAATTTGTTCAGTTTATAAAAAACTGACTTTTCATTCTGGAATAAAACAGTTGCCCTATTGAAGCCATGTTAGGGTTAGACCCAAGAATAGGACTCGCGACTTCAGCATTTCCGGCATTTCAATTTGTTCAGTTTATAAAAAACTGAGCTTTTCATTCTGGAATAAAACAGTTGCCCTATCGAAGCCGTGTTAGGGTTAGACCCAAGAATAGGACTCGCGACTTCAGCATTCCCATCAGAGTTCTCAAAAACATTGAAGATGAGGACGAAATTCAGAAAGTCATCGAGATGAATGAGTAACAGAACGAAACTGAGACCCCTGCTGAAGAAGAACATGACACTTGTCCTAATGGAATTTACATCACATCAGCCAGGAGAGAAGCTCACCAAAATTTGTCCTAACAGGCCAAGAAAATGAAATGTATCTCCAATGCCATCCAGCCCTCTGTTGAAGTAGGAGATAATGTCGTAATCCCAATCCTGGATATGGACAAAACCAAGGCAGATTTTCAAAATATCATCAGAGTTGTCCTGAAGCCCTCTGTTGAAGTAGGAGATAATGTCGTAATCCCAATCCTGGATATGGACAAAACCAAAGCAGATTTTCAAAATATCATCAGAGTTGTCCTGGAAAAAATGAAGATCTGCACAAGATTGGAACTAATGATGGAAAGATGGATAAATTATATTACAGGTAGGTTTTGTGTTTTTTATGTAATTGTTACTATTTAGACAATGCCCAAAATATGATTATGAAAAAATAGCTTTTGCAGATTGGAATTTGACATTTGTAGGGAAAGTTTCTGATGTCTGAAGAGGTACCAGATACAGATATTTCTTTGAGGACGACAGCTAGGAAACTGGCGATGGCACCACAAAAGTCCACGCGACAATGCCCAAAATATGATTATGAAAAAATATCTTTTGCAGATTGGAATTTGACATTTGTAGGGAAAGTTTCTGATGTCCGAAGAGGTACCAGATAAAGATATTTCTTTGAGGACGACAGCTAGGAAACTGGTGATGGAATTTCTCGCAAAAACCTTTCTCGCAAAACCTTTCTCGCAAAAACAACGCGTGGACCACAAAGGTCCACGCATTGTGTTTGCGAGAAAGGTTGCATTTCGAAGATGCTTGTGCAAGAAGAAAGGAATTCTCTGCAACTGTAAATGTCATAATAGTTTTCTATGAGGAAACAAATAATGTACATCATAAATATATTTCTTCTGTAAATTTCAGTTACAATGTTAATAAATATATTTCTTTTGTAGATTTCAATTGCTAGGTTTTTATTTTTTCCCCCTAACGTAAGATTGCACTATTAGGGAGATATCATGCTTATCCTTGTAAAAGAAATTTTATACTATGTTAATAAATATATTTCTTTTGTAGATTTCAATTGCTAGGTTTTTATTTTTTCCCCTAACGTAAGATTGCACTATTAGGGAGATATCAGGCTTATCCTTGTAAGAGAAATTTTAGGTAATACTAGTTTTCATTAGTCATATCGAGTTTTAACTAGAGAAGTTTTAGTGAAAACCAGAAGTTTCTAATAAATGTAGTGAATTCCAGTATTGACTAGCTATTGTAGATTTCAGTTACTAGGTTTTTATTTTTCCCCCTAACGCATGATTGCACGATTAGAAAGATATCAGGCTTCTCCTCGTAAAAGAAATATTAGGTAATACACTGTACTAGTTTTCACTAGACATATCGAGTTTTAACTAGAGAAGTTTTATGTAGTGAATTCTAGTATTGATTAATTAATACTAGTATTTACGAACGGGCTTTGTTCCAACTAGTTTCAAATAGGCAAATCGGGTTTTAACTAATTTCGAGTTTTGACGATAACATATATATTAAAAAATATCTCAATTTATGTTGTGTTTAAATATGCTATATTTCTTTAAACAGGATGTGTTGGTGGAATATTTGCTCTTGCTAATCTTTTAGGTGAACCATTATGTCATTTATATGAATTATTTTTAAAAGGAAAATTACAAGAAGCACAAAATCTTCAGCATCGTCTGATTTCTCCAAATACAGCTGTAAGTTTGTTTTAAATTTCAGTTTTATAAATAGTAATATATTTCAAAAAGTATATTTGTTAAAGGCAAGACCCAGAATCCAGGCATCCTAATATGCTGATATATTTTAATCAAATATTCTTGAGTAAAATAATATATTAACATATATATATATATATATATATATATACACAGTATTTTTAATAGGTTACTATCCAATCAGTATTATATGCATTCTATAATGACACGAAAATTGAGATAGAACAACCATCAATGAATTGATAATATGAATTAAATAAGTTTAAATTTTAAGAAATTCATGAATAAATTAATTTAAAAAATGATTATCAAACATATTAGCTTTTTTAATAGATTAAAATATACAGTTATGTTCAGAATATCGGAAACTTATTTTACATAAATTATAAATCTATAGTTTATGAAGTTCTGTGCCAAAGTATAACATTCTTAGAGTATAAACTAGCAACATTTTAAATTTATATTTCTTATATTTAAGAAATATAAATTAAAAAATAATCTAAAAAGAATTGATTCGTTCCAGTCAATGATTGATTTTTGGCGAAAATATGCAATTTATGATAATTTTTTATGGTATAAAAGCAATTGTATGGATAAACAGCAAGATTTGGAAGGTACATAAGAAGATTATTTATCTTTTTAGCAAAGATAGAAAGAGGACAAAAGTTGGATATCAATAATGATAATGGTTTTGTTTATGAGAAAATTACATTGATTTTGCTGAGGAAAATACATTTAGTTAAATATAATTGGTGGCATTTTTAATTCGGTATATATATGGTTTTGTTAGAAGCGAGTCGAGTTTATGATACAAACGATCATGATGCTTTGCACTGGTTGTGTGACTATTGCTAGATAGATGGACTTATTACGATCAATTATACTTAAGTAGAAAGATTAAGCGTAAATCTTAGTAACGGTCATGAGGATTTTGGTATACAATGCACTAGTAATAAAGGAGAATTTAATCTCTTTCAGTCCGTATCTTGAATTTCCCTCAACTCTAACGAAGTCACAATGTATGAAATTGAAGATGCCACCGATTAAATGGGACAAAATATATTTTTTAACTGCAGTAACCAATAATTTTCTCTAATAAATAAGACCATTAGCAAATTTTTGTTCGTTTATCTATTTGTCCATTTACGTTCTCATTTTACTTTTTGATAAAAAAAAACTAAAAACATTCTGTTAGAATATTTTGGAACAATACATAAGAATTAACGATTCAAATAATTCTAAATACAGCGGTACTTTGGTTAACGATGGTCTCGGATAACGAAGTACTTGGTTAACGACGAGTGGTTGTAAGAAAAATGTCTTGGCTAACGACTCCTGATTATGTGAATTTCCGGCAAAATAGAGGTCTGTAAACCCTCTGTTGGGCATACGTTTATATAAACATGTATCGCATTAACACAAATAAATTGAACAAAATAGAACACATTTATTAAAATGTATTCAATTTTTGTTCAGCTTCTGTGTCAAATAGTGAAAAATAAATCTTTACTACTGCTTTATCATGAGGGCCATATCCTGAAAACATTTGACAACAACTGAATTTTAACTCAATTTATAAAACACAGAGTATGTCATGGCATCAAAATTACTTGTTCTATCATATATGTTTCATGAATAGATGAGAAGTGATAAATAAATGCTGTTTATCCTGTTTTATCATAAATAAGGAGAAGTTTGTTTCATGTTTTATGTAACAGTGAGCAGAAATATGAAATTAAAAACTTGTACTGTACTTATAATTTTTATATGAAGCATATACAGGTATCCCTCCTATAAAACGGTAGAAACTTCCTTAAAAACGCTGTGTTGGTGAAACCGTGTTATATGAAACCTGGAATTAATACAAAAATACGTTCCAAACCCAATTAAAAACAAAAAACTTTCTTTAATTCCACATAAGAAACTTATTAAAAATTAAGAAAACAGTGGTACATTGGTTAACGATGGCCTCTGATAACGACGTGGTTGGTTAACGAGGAGTGGTTGTAAGAAAAATGTCTTGATTAACAACTCTACATAAGAAACTTATTAAAAATTAAGAAAACAGTGGTACATTGGTTAACGATGGCATCTGATAACGACGTGGTTGGTTAACGACGAGTGGTTGTGAGGCTATGAAAGTGTACATCGTGGGCAATTCACAGCGCAGTTATAAAGAAAAATTTCAACGAACCTTACCTGAATTTTGTCTGAAAAAATCTAGAGATGTGAATCGAAGGAACTGAATTCAGATCCTCTATCTGTAAGAAAATACTTCACCAAAAGCTTTTTCAACTGCCTGAACGTATGTGAAGTTTGGAATGTTGGTAATTTTGTTGCAAGCCTGTTATGAACTGTTTAGAAAGTAAAACCACTCATTACTCATTAAGGACCCTCTGTTGGGCATACGTTTATATAAACATGTATCGCATTAACACAAATAAATTGAACACAATAGAACACATTTATTAAAATGTATTCAATTTTTGTTCAGTTTATGTGTCAAATAGTGAAAAATAAATCTTTACTATTGCTTTATGATGTGGGCCATATCCTGAACACATTTGACAACAACTCAATTTTAACTCAATTTATAAAACACAGAGTATGTCATGGCATTACAATTACTTGTTCTATCATATATGTTTCATGAATAGATGAGAAGTGATAAATAAATGCTATTTATGCTGTTTTATCATAAATAAGGAGAAGTTTGTTTCATGTTTTATTTAAACAGTGAGCAGAAATATGAAATTAAAAACTTGTACTGTACGTATAATTTTTATATGAAGCATATACAGGTATCCCTCCTATAACACGGTAGATACTTCCTTAAAAACGCCGTGTTGGTGAAACCGTGTTATATGAAACCTGGAACTAATACAAAAATACGTTCCAAACCCAATTAAAAACAAATAACTTTCTTTAATTCCACATAAGAAACTTAAAAAAAATTAAGAAAACAGTGGTACCTTGGTTAACGACGGCCTCAGATAACGACGTGCTTGGTTAACGACTAGTGGTTGTAAGAAAAAGTATCTTGGTTAACGCCGCGAGATTTGGTTAACGACTCCTGATTATGTGAACTTCCCACAAAATAGAGAGCTATAACAGCTCGTCATCGCATCACGTGATTCGTTATCTCATTTCAATTTTTGTTCAGTTTATGTGTCAAATAGTGAAAAATAAATCTTTACTATTGCTTTATCATGAGGACCATATCCTGAAAAATGATGATTAACATATAGTAATGAAAACAAATTATTTAATTAATTAAAAATAGACGTGTTTGCAACAGTTAATGAATACTTCATTAGTTAACGACGTATTCCATAAACTTGACTGAATTAAATTATAAATAGAAAAATTCGTTTTCTTTAAACCATTTCTAGTTTATCTACAATTTGCAGATTTTTGCTTCGTTTTTTATTTATCAAAATTAAAAATAATTGCATTTGTTTTATAAATATTTTCTCAAGATTCTTTCTAAGATAATCGTTTTCTCTCGTAATCTATTATGACGTCACATGTCAGGCTAATAACCTAAAATGTGATGCTGCGAATCGATGATATGCGACGCGTGCGCGTATCAACAATTCGCAGTTTGGGGAATCGTGCCTTGGATAACGACGATAATCCGTCGTTAACCAAGGTACCACTGTAATTGTTTTATTATAAGTTTTGTTACATTAATATTTAATAATGAGTGTAATATATATATTGCGTCTTGACATGAAAGCATGAAAACCTTTTAATATTATAAATTATATATATATATAATATCAAAAGAGTTTTCATGTCTTTAATCGATTATCTATAAGATGAAGTATATTAGTATGTGTGCGTTATCTGAAGTTCATTCGTTATCAAAGATGATTCTGAGGTTAATGCTACGGATGCTCATAATTCAACGAAACAACATGAAAAACAAGCGCTAGAAACCATCTTACATATATATCAAACGACTAAACGATGCTCATAATTCAACGAAACAACATGAAAAACAAGCGCTAGAAACCATCTTACATATACTGTATATCAAACGACTAAATAAGGATAAACACACAGATGATGAGACAGATGAATTGAGACATTGCGAGACGAGACGATCTTCAAAGATGTATAAAGACTATTTGAAATTGTATGAATGAATCAATGGATTCCAAATATTTTATATAAAAACTGTTTTTGATAAAAATGAAATGAGCTTTTATATGAAATAATGAATACTTCATTAGTTAACGACGTATTCCATAAACTTGATTGAATTAAATTATAAATAGAAAAATTCGTTTTCTTTAAACCATTTCTAATTTATCTACAATTTGCAGATTTTTACTTCTGAGCTTTTATATGAAATAATGAATACTTCATTAGTTAACGACGTATTCCATAAACTTGACTGAATTAAATTATAAATAGAAAAATTCGTTTTCTTTAAACCATTTCTAGTTTATCTACAATTTGCAGATTTTTGCTTCGTTTTTTATTTATCAAAATTAAAAATAATTGCATTTGTTTTATAAATATTTTCTCAAGATTCTTTCTAAGATAATCGTTTTCTCTCGTAATATATTATGACGTCATGCGCGTATCAACAATTCGCAGCGTGTCGCGACGCATATCGATGTATCTTTCGCAACCTCGCGTCTCGTCGCGATCGGAATCTAAAGTTAATATATTTTAATTTTGTCTTTAATTTGAAATAATAAATCAGCATATGTATTTAGATTGAAATTTTTGTTCTTTTTTATAGTCTCCTTCAGAAGTTATTTATTTATTAAAGAAAAATAAATAAATCCCAGAGACTTCTAATTAAAGTTTTTCTTGACATTAAATTTAAAAATTGATTTTGCTGTTAATAAGGTTTCATATTATATACGAAGTTTTTTAAGTCTTAAAATGAAAATAAAAAATTTTTCAAATTCAATATTACGGATGAAAATACTTAAAATAATAATTTTGATTCATTATTTACGCTTTATGATTTGATAGAAGTAACGATTATACTAATATATGCTTTTGATGAGATGTGAATGAATGAAGACGGATTATTGTCTGAAAGTTTTTCATTTGGAAGATATTTCCAAATGAAAAACTTTCAGACAATAATCCGTCTTGCTAGTTATGTAGAATATCAAGTTTCCATAGAAAATTTCTCGATTCAATCTTCTTTGGAGATGATTTTCTCCTGCTATTGAATTGATTCTTAATGCTATCAAAGATTAAAAAAAGAATACTTCTACATATACGGATATTTACATTTTATAAAGCAAAAATTAAAAATAAAATTGTTGTCATAAAGCCTTTTCGTGCGTCGGGATTATTATTTACTTTCTGATTAAATTTAATTTAAAAATATTTACCGATATCTCATGTAGGCCTATATTTAATTCTATTATTTAAAATTTTTATATATATAATAAAAAAATAATATTTCACTAATTTTTTAACCATAATGTATCAGCCAACAAAAATCAATTAGATTGTTTAGAATGATCAAAGCTAAGATAAAGCTAATAAATATTAAATAAAATTACATATTTTTGTTGATATATCCCATTCTTATCACCGTCTTGTATTAATAATAAGAAATTTGATATAAGAAAATAATATAACGAACCTTTGACCTTTAACTTATAGCATATTGTATCATTTTTTCTATTATTAACGTTGATATTTAGATCATAACTTGTTCTATTTTAGAAACTTAAATTCTTTCGTTTTGTAAATTTATATTAAAAAAATATTATCACCATCAAAATTTTCTCCATAAGAAATGTAAGTATATTTTCAAAGTTAATTAACTTTCGTTGCTTATATAAAAAAAAGGAATTAAAGTCTGATACTATATATATCAATTATATACTTAACTTTTCTGTTTCTATACACGATTCTTATAATTTATTTAGTTATTTATTTATAAATTATCTATTTGGCAAGAATATTTAAAGTTTCTTTTCCATATGCATATTTTAATTTAATCAGTAACCAGAACAAACAATACAGATTAACATATAGAGAAATTCTAACAAGCACTGATTAGTATGCATTAATTAACTTTTGTTCGGGATTATTATTTACTTTCTGATTAAATTTAATTTAAAAATATTTACCGATATCTCATGTAGGCCTATATTTAATTATTGATTAATATATTATATACTATTCTACTATATTTTAGGTCCACTCTCATTATTACATAACAATTTTTATGCTGAATCATGCTGAAAAATTTTGTGAAATTTTTTAAAAATCTCGAGTTTTAAAGTCTGGGATTAGAAAATGCTAGTCTTTCCATAAGGAATTGAGTCAAATTGAGTATTGGAAGATTTTGCATTTACTCTGAGATAAAGTATCCTATAAAAATTTAGTTTTGTTCTATAAAATTCTTTGAAAAGTTAAACTTTGAATTTCCCGGCTGGAAAAATAAATTTCCCAATATTTTGAATTATATCTAAATAAATTTATTGTATTGTTTTAATTTATCATCAAAAACATAATAAATAGACAGAAATAGCTGTATCACTTAAATTTTATTTTTAAATTTTCTATGATATATTCCGGATCAGTACAAATTGACAAATAAATAATAATTTTTCCACATTATTCTATTAAACACAGCATAAAAACATTTTATCTAAATAGTTTTAGATATTTTTCATTCACAATAAATTTTCCTAACATGCAAAAGAACGTTAAATTATTTTCATTCTTTCTTTAAGCTTCCTTCTTCGGATATAAGTTCTAAAATAAATCAGACGTAAATTCAGATAAAAATTCTTTCCTTTAGGATTTTCTAACTTTTATATTAGTTACGCAAGACTTGGCTTTGGATTTTGATACAACGAAACTTATAAATAAAAATTATTTATTCTAACTTTGAAATAAAACAGTCTAAGCCTGTCAAAAATATAATATACAGTATATGGACCTACATATGTATAAATTGTTTTGTTTCAAAGTAAATATTAATAATTTTATTTTTAACAGATATGAATTTAAACAGTTCATCTTACAGTTTGATTTGAATTTTAACTTTCCAATTTATGTCGTTGGAAATATTTATATATTAATTGCACTATATAAATATAAATAACTCAGATAAAGCCAAAATATTTACTTTGTGAATATTGGAAAGCAAAATTGTTTAGATATCGATTTTTTTTTTTAACTTCAGATGTTTTTATGCTGAGAAGTTTTTATCAATCGCTGATGTAGAATACATTAATTCTATTTTTTTGTTCAGAATTATATTAGTTTTTTATTACTTTTAATTAAAAAAAACTGAAATCTTTTGAATACTGCATTGTTGATGATGTGTTATACTACAGTATATGGATACTGAATTGATTGACATGGTTATTGATGAGGTTTCAAAATTTAGAACATATTTATGTTTCAAAAAGAACTAATTCAAACTGATAGGCATACATATGAATGATTTATGAGGTAAAGAAATACTGTAGCTGGATTCCTAAAGCAGGCGCATACCATATATCTTATAGAAGTGCTCTCAGTATTTGATATATTTCATAAATTTATGATATAGAATATATTGATTTTTAGAAATGATATAAACTCACATATATAAATTTACACAATTTTCTTAATATCGAATATATGTTTTAACTATATTTTTTAATATAAGAAAACCGATGAACTTATAAATATAGATCAATATAAATGAATTACATGTACTTACATGTTAGCTAGCTTCTTCAATATTATTTGATTGATTATGAAAACTGACATGGAACTTGAAGATGAAAAAAATCACTATAAAGAGATCAGAAATCGTCAGTTCTACAAAAAATTATTTGAAAATTATTCATACTCAATACAGAAATTTACTTATAAATTTGTATAATTTTTAACATCAATTTTACGTAAAAATAGAGAACGGTTTTGAATTTTTAGACGAATTTTGTTAAAACAATCCGTTTTCATTTTGTATGTGTATTACTTTCTACTTCTACTTACAATTCTTGCACTATCACTAACTAAATTTATCTTATTGCTGGCTGCACAAACTCGATTAAATGTTAATCATACTCTCAGTAATATTCTTAATCAATCAAATTCGTTAAAATCATTGCTGAGGATGGTTAAAATTTAATGAAAGTTGGTATAACCTGCAGTTAAGAATTTTCTTGTTATCTGATAAATAATGTTATATTCAGTGGCTTCGTCACTAAATATAGAATTATTTATCAGACTATCAGATAAGTGCTTAAAACAGATTCATTCAGCTAAATAGTCGCAAAACTCATTAAGTGAAGAAACATAAAACTTATCAATTAATTTATTACAAAATAAAATTTTTGTTTACATTTGTATCTCATAATTATAATATATGTTGTAGTGAAAAGGTTCATTAAAATTTTATTATTATTTTTCTTTATTTTCCTAATATTGTACATGTGAATCACATTAAAAGTAAAAAAAAAAATTCATTTTAATTTCTGAACTAATAAGTTTGTTTATTTATAAACTTTTCTTTTTATAGTTAAACAATAATTGTTAAAATTCATTAAAGTGTTTAATAAAAATGAATTCTTGTTATTTTTTTCGAAATTACAGTTAAAATTTTATTGAAATTACAAACTTCGGCTAATTTTCTCAAAAAAGGAAGAATAAAAACTTAAATTGTAATGCTTAATATTATTTATTTAATTTAATATTTCTAGTAAATAATTTTTAATAAAATAAATTTTGCGTATTGTGTTCAACTTTTTAAATAAATAAATAAATTAATTAATCTCTCTTCTATTTGCATTTATTAAAAAATAATTAATAACAATTTTGATAATTCGATTCTACATTTAAAGAAATGTAAATTTACATATTTGGCATTCCAACAATATTTCTTATAAATCAAACTATATATTTTTGAATTTATTTTATTATTTCAAAAATATATTCATTTATTCATTATTTATTTATTTATTTTTATCAGGAATCGCACATCTATATTGCGAAACTGTTAAATTATCTGGAGAGCGA
Organism: Olivierus martensii; assembly: GCA_000484575.1. Classification (NCBI taxonomy): domain Eukaryota; kingdom Metazoa; phylum Arthropoda; class Arachnida; order Scorpiones; family Buthidae; genus Olivierus; species Olivierus martensii. The sequence continues at coordinate 53,471 of AYEL01065158.1, read as the reverse complement.
AAATTTAAATTTATGCTAATTATTTTCGCATCTCAAATGATGTTTACAATATTTGATTAGATAGTTCGTTTTCTTATCTAAATAATGAATAAATTTAAAAAAAAATTATTCTATGAAGGCATTAAATGGTTAAAATTAGGAAAGAAAGAAATAATAATTAAAAAGTTTTAGCTATTGTTTTTTGCCAGTATTTGAGAAGGTATCATAGAAAATCTGCTAATTACTGATGCTTGAATTAAACTGTGTACACATTTATTTAAAATATATAATAATAAAGTTTCTATTTTGCCCTTTACTTCAGAATAAAGTGAAGATGGAATGCGAAAAGTTGTAAATATTTCACTAATTTATGTAAATATAAACTTTAATGCAGTTACATAAATCATATAAAAATTTATGTAATTCAGACAATATTATATAAACGATATTGAATAATAATCTTCCTATTTATTAAAGCTGTATATATTAAATAAACATATTTCTTGCAAAAAAATGATTTTAAATAAATATCCAATAAACTATTCAGATTAAATTTTATTACTTATCTAAAAGCTGGTTTAGGAATTTCAGCGATGCTTTCCTTACAAACGATCTGATAATTTTCATTTAATGAATAGAGAATAATTAACTTTAACTTATGTTGATAATTTGTTAGAACTAGAACTTATTGACAGTTATTAACATTACCTAATACTTAGGATAATAAAGTATTAAGAATTCAAATTATAAAACTATGCAATACGCTATATAATACATTAAAATGACAAATATGTAAAATATTCGAAATGTTCCATCTCCCATTTTTCTGCTATTTTTATATCCCATTTATGGTATTTTTAATAGATATTAAAGGAAACGAAATTTTTCTGTTTTAATATTTAACAAATTAATTTTGTATAGCGAAAATTTGCATATTTGACAAACAGTTTATGAGAAAACGCATGCAATGTTAACAAGTTTTATTTTTAATTAGCAAAGGAATAAACTAATTAAATTAGTTAAGAAACACGCAATCTTTCTACCAATTTAGAATACTCTTGTTGATAAATTATTCTCCCAAAAGGACTCTTATTATAGAGTTTCATCACTTATTTTTCCCACATGCGCAATTCGCATATTTCATGAAATTCCATAATGACCACTCTTTACTCAGGTCGATGTAAAACTGTTTCTGTGTTTCTCAAAACTTTTTGATTTATGTCTAGCTATATTATGCGGACATATATCATGCTGTAATACATAAATTATTTTATTTATCTTCGAGAATCGATAGTTTTAATACATTAATACTTATTTCTCATTCATTTCATAAAAAGTTAATTTAACAGTATTTAATTTTTGGAGATATTTAATTTCGACTAAATAACTTTTCTTTATAATAATTGATTAAATAATTATTTATTTTTTTTCAAACATTTGTATAAAACAATTTATTATACCCAACCATTATCATTCTTTCAAATGTTATAATTAAAAAAATATTCTGTTAAAAAGTCTGTTTTATAGTATTTATAAGACGATAACAGTAAAAAGTGCAAATATGAAGTTGTTTTTTTATTTATTTTATTAATGTTTCAGAATTCATTTATTTCAAAAACATTAAAGTGTTTGTGTTTAATGCTTAAATAGTAGAGAATATAATTTTTAAATATTATTATTAAATACAAAATTATAATTAAATCAGATTCAGATATGAAAGAACATAATAAGTTTCTTCAGCGAAGTAAATACACTAAATAAATCTTTAATTAATAGTCATATAAAGAGAAAATCAAGGAAAAGAAATTTCTGGGATGCTTCTTTCCGGAAGAAACTCTTAACGAGAATATTCCACTAATGATATTATTATATATATTTTCTCAGTGAATACTAGAAAATAATATTGAATATAACTCTACACGAGTCCTTAAATAAAATTCGGAATGGTGCCCTTGACTAAATATTTCATCAAAAGAGAAGCAACCAGAATAAAATTGTAGGATTCCATTTAGAAATAGTCCTATTTTTAAGTCTCTTTTTTATCTGGCTTTTTTTATTCAAAACATATTTTCAAGAGTTCACTCTCTTTTCTGTTCTTTTGAATATAACTCATATCCTTGAATAAAGAAAGATAGAGATGGATCCTTTTAAGATATTTTTTGTTGCAGTGATGTTCTTTTATTCTACAACTATAAGGGCATTAAATAATGGATTCTAAAAGTCTTTACTATTCATTTATGGGTTTAACGTACCTTATGCATTATTATTACTCATACAATTATTGCAATTTTCCAGCATAGTTACTGTATTATGTTCTCAGATGTTATCTTTCATTAAAAATTGTTATTCGCTCTTATCATTTTATACGAGAAAGAACAATTAATGTAATGGTTTAATAGATTCAATTGGAAATAAATGCAATATATCAATGTATACTATACAAGAAATAGAATTGTTGGAGCTTTTATACGAGAAAGAACAATTAATGTAATGGTTTAATAGATTCAATTGGAAATAAATGAAATATATCAATGTATACTATACAAGAAATAGAATTGTTGGAGCTTTTCTTTTTTTTTTTATTTGTTAAAGTACTAAGTTTCGAAATGGGGAAACAGTTTGCTGTTTTTTTTCTTTCCTAAACAAGACATTTGTGATTTCTAGCTTTTGATGAAACTGCTCTAGGGTATTTGATCATTCGTCAATTTTTTATCTCAGTTGTCTAAAAAAGTATTCAATGTAAAAAGCAAGATAAGAAAACGCTTCATGAGGATTTCTTTAGCACTTTACTTCTATGAAAGAAACTTTAGCATTAAAATAGAAGTTAGTATTCTATCGATAATCTACATTCTACGCTATAAAGGAATAATCTCAAATGAAATCGTGTATAGTGTATATAAGATTATTTATCACTATTATTTGTATATAAATAATACATAATATTATTTAGAATATTTAATAAGGGTAATCATGAAAAATAAAATCATAGTGAGAAATCAAACTAACGAAATTTTTAACAAGAGCACATTCAATTTAAACAATTGCTATCAAAAGTTAAAGATTAAACATTATACTTTTAATTCATCATACAAATAAAAATAATGATAGCGATTTTTCAAGAGTTTATTTTCTATAGTTATAATATGATTAAGAGCGTTTAGTGATTAGATAATATTTCTAGCTTCTGAATAACTCATTTTCTCATTTATAATAAAGGTAAAAAATTGTTAGATAAATTCTGAAGAGATTATTTTTGTCATATAGGCAGGTAAAAGTAAGCATTTTTTCCTCCCTCTCAGATCATATACAACTATAAATAGCATTCTTTAAGTTTAGATTAACAATTAAGTAAATTTTAATAAATTAGTCTAATATTTGATAAATAAACTTTAGTTAAATTATTTTTAATAGGATTTTCTCTTAAGAAAATAATGAAAATTTTATAATGAACGTGAAACTTGTTTATAATTTTATTTTGATGTATAATTTATTTTAAAAGTAAATTATATAAAATAACATATTTTTCATATAATATAAAGATTTAAAAAATATAAATTATATCTGTTTAAATTAAAAGAGAATTAAAATTAATATAAGGCAAATTTAATATAATGTACAGTACTTTTTGTTTTTTTTTTATTAATTTATTAATTCATTACTATTGTAATTTTATAAAATAATTTTGGTATTTAATTTATTTACAATTTTTAAAATTTATTAACATAGCTTTTATAGTTGTTTTTTCAAACTTCCAGTAGTTAATAATTTTAATATCGACATCATTTCTAATTAAAATAATAGCGTTATTGTTGTTGAAAACGGTTTAATAAAATTAAAAAATATCGATAAAAAATTGTTTATGAAAACTTATAAAGCCAATAAAATATAAAATAAGTTAACTTTTTAGATTTGGAATATTTTTTAGATCTGGAAACATGCACCTCAAACATAATAGCATGGTTATCATATTGTGATGTACACTATATGAAAGACTGAATTGTCAAAATACTATAAATGTCAAAAAGATTTTAAATTAATTCCCTCGAATTTTGGCATTAATTGCGAGACTTTTTTTTTGTTATTTTTTCGATTATATTTTTGTACCAATAAATACAGTTAATCAAATTGCAGATGAAAAATTCACATGCTTCCATGAAATTTTATAACTATTTTTCATATAATCATCACTTCTAAAAAAAAATAAGATTCTTTGTGTAACAATTAATAAAGTGTTGAATAGCATCTCTATCTTACTCCATTTTATCAGAATTAAAACAACCAGGCATCAAAAGTATCAAAAAATATTATATAAAGTTAAAACAAATATAATTTTAAATATAAACTATTCAAAAAGATTTTAAATTAATTCCCTCGAATTTTGGCATTAATTGCGAGACTTTTTTTTTTTATTTTTTCGATTATATTTTTGTATCCTCAGTAAAAATAAATTTATTTTTAGAAAGATCTGAAGAATTACAAGCTTTATATATATATATAAATATATAAATTCGGAAATGACGAAAGCACCCAGTCACTAAATTGTTATCAGCAGAAAATTTTGGCATTCATATTATATCTTATAGCCTTTACTAATGAAGAGAAGATAGAATATTTGAATAATTACAATTATGGAAAAGCGAAACAACTTTATAATAGGATACCTGATTTGTTTACAAATTACAAAACAATACAAAAAAATTAAAAAATAAAAAGAAGTTAGATAAAAATTATTGCAAAACAACTTCATAAACATATCATAGAATTAAAAATAAAAATTTCTACCTTATGTTTAAACAAGTATGATATTTTTTCATAAAACCATTACAAATTTTACAATGATAGGATTCATATGTTTTTCAAGGCCGATGTGACAGGCCCCGCTCCTCCTTTCTCCCCACTCTGACAGACCAATGTCACCCCTAGTCATTTAAGTACAAGAGTAATTCAACTTAAACAGCAGTCAGCGTGTCCATTGTTAAATTTACAAACAAATTATGGCGAATTGAAATATGATACTCTGTTTTTTTAATCAAAAGAGATCGCATTACAAAATAAATATTGAAAAAAAAAAAAAAAAACACAAAAACGATAGAAAAACAGGAATTTTTGCAGTTAGGAGAAAACATTTGAAAGATTTCAATAAAATATTTCTTCAAATCCTATAACTGAAAAAATTATAGATAATTTATGTAAATTAAGGTATCAAATTGATAACGCGCGACCGAAGATGATCACGGACATACGTGTCAGGTGCCGGGTTAAGTATACATCTATATTATCATAACACAAACTTTACTTACCAAAGCTAATTGCTTGTTATTTATAATCTCTCTTATAATTACAGCTCTTTAAAAATAAAAATTATAAAAAGTTTAATATATTAATAATGATTTCTTAAAAAATTAAATAGTATAAAATGTTAATTACTACAAGGAGAGGCCAAAAAGTTCTTACCCTTACTAGGTTGTATGTGCACTATAGATCTGTAATTGCAAACAATAATAAGTTGCTGTTTCATTAATATGCATGCTTTATTTTGTTTTGCAGGTCCTGTTTAACTGGAGTTAGAAACATAATAATAGATGTGATATTGAATAAAACTGAGTATTGAGTCATGATTTGGCTCCATCTTCAAGGAAAAACTGCACAAACAATACATGAAGCAATGTCAGCTGTGTATGGTGAGGAATGTCCATAATATGAGACTGTGAAATGATGGAAATGGAAATTCAAATGTGGTTCGACCACATTTGAATTCCCGAGTTTCCATCATTGCCTGTGTTTTGAGACTGCATTATATTGACAGATTACTTACAAAAATGATTGATGCTAATCAGGGGTATACATATTAAAGGAACTTGCTATAAAAGTTATGGAACAGTATCATGGAGAAAAGAAATGGTTTGTATATCAAAAGATGTATTGCTGGTAGCAGAGAGCATACCCATATACCAAACTACAGAAACAAAGTCATTTTACTGTGTAAACATGGCTATGAAACCTTGCCCCATGCCTTGTATTCTCCCAATCTAGCATATTCACATTTCTTTGTTTTAAAACTTAGGAAAACATTTAACAAGAAAGATTTCTTTGATGATGAGGAAGTCATTACTGCTGTAGAGAGTAGATCTGCCTCCAAATCTGCAGACTTCTACAAAGATGGGATTAAACAACTGTTCCACAGATGTGAGAAGTGTGTAACCTAGAAGTTGGATATGTAGAGAAGGAAGAGTTGGAAGACAAAATTTCAGATCTCTAGCACATCTATGTTGTGATGAGAGTAAGAACTTTTTGGCATCCCTTTGTATAATTCTAATCATTAAAATTGTAGTTTCTTTGCAAAAATTTTCTTCATTTATTATAATTGCTGTTAATCTCTTGAGTGCTGGTTACCTTTTAAAATTAAATCTAATTAATATGCATTTTATACTTTTGCTTCTTATTAGAACTATTAATTAACTAGTCTTCAGCATTTGTTTAAGTGAAAAAAATTTATATATTAATACTTGTTAAAGAACTTTCAACTTAATAAAGCCATCCTCAGTAACTACAAGTTTAAAAGTAATCGAATACAACAAATCAAATTATTTAAATACAAGAACTTTTAAAACAGAACATAGTAAAAAACAGTTTAAATTAAATTAAACAATAATATACAAAATCACTTTTAAATATTATATAAACAGTGAGGACAAGTTGGATTATGCTGTAATCTCATTTTCCAAATCTCCAGAAAACCAGGCCTCTTCATAATAGATGAAACTTTCTTACACAATGCTTACAATTCAACTTGCCCTCCACTGTACACATTTGTAAAGACATGCAAACACCCAATCACCATAAGACCTATGGTTGATAGTGATTGGGTGTTTGCATGTACATTCTCCATTACACCTTTGGAGAAGAAATTTGCAAATTGCTGTTTGCATAAAATGAATGGTTACCAGTATACCACATAATCATCATGCACAATAGACCGATGTTGGTCGCGGTGCTTGGGCTGAAACAGCCCCTCCCTATACTACTACTTTGAAAAATAGTGACCCGATATACTGCTGAGTGCTACTACTCCTTAAACCTCTACTCTGTTTAAACTATCAAAAATAGATCAAATTAAATATAAAAAATGATAGAAACTGCAATTCATAAATAAAAAATAAGTAGCAATAAAGTTAAATAAACATTAAATATAATGTAAAACACAAACATCTGATAAAAAGACAAAAAGGCATGAACAATTAAAATCATTGCCAATAAGGGATGAAACATTAAGACAAAACTGATTAAAATGCTGTAAACAGTCAATAGTAAAATAAGGATACTCAATTAATAAGAGCACAATGACAAAGATCACAAATAAACTGGGCTTCATTCATTAAAAGCAGGGATGCACAGACTTGTTAAGACCAAGGCTGCATAGATTCATTGTGACTTAAGAAAGGCCACAAAAAAAAATCACGAAAGTTATATATCATATCAATATCATGTTTATTAATATACATGTTAAAAGAAGTATAATCAAAAGTATGCAAAGAATTTTTAATTGGATGCATGGCATTGCATTGATTTAACAATTTATTTTTAATGTTAGGTTGAACATTTGTATAGCCAAATGCAAAATTAATTTTACATTTTCATTAGTTAAGTGGCAGTGCTACATAGTACGTAAGTACAATTTTTTTAAATTACCTATTTCACATACAAACACAGTAAAAATAAAAAATTATTATTACAAATATGATTACTATTTTTTCCTTATTATTTAAAACATTATTATCGAATCACTGTAAAAAATAATTTCATATCAGAAAAATATTATTTGAAAATGCATTGTTCAAAACTACAAATTATATTTTGCTGATTGTGTGACTTGTTAAAATAACACATGATGAGGTGGACTACCAACAAGTCAATCATCAGAGGGCCATGGTCTGTGTATCATTGATTAAAAATTACCTATGGATAAGTCTGTTATGCCTTATATGGATTGGGTTATTTGTAGCTCATATACTTCTGTTATTTTGCTTCTAAAAGTACTGAATAACTTTATGTGCTGTATTTTGTAACATATTATTTCACAATTGGATCAATTAGAAATTTCTTATTTCACAAATTTGAACAATAAGTTCCAATTACAAAGCAAGGATTTTTTTTGGGATAATTGCCACCATCTTAAAATATTGACATAATATGTTTTCTAGGTGTGTAATTTGATATTATATTTGTTGCTAGAGCATTTTTTTTATCATATTGCTTAAAATTATTGAAAAGTTTTTGAAATTTTGCAAAATTTGAAAATAAAATTTCATGTTTGTAATATGAATTTTGTTACTCAAGGAGTGCTTGTATTTATCTACAAGACATTAGCTATAAAAGATTTAACTGATAATTTGAATACAATTTACAATATTTGATTTAAAATTATTATTCAAGATAATGAACTAGAAATTTATATAAATATAAATTTTGATTTTATTCCAAATAACATATCAATGAAAATTTTTGCATATCTCTGAGAGATGGTAATATATTCTTTTAAGATTATATCTCCAAGAAATATAAATGGAGATTACTCATTTCATGAATTTCTAATTCCAACATATAGCCAATTTGCAAAATGGCTGGCCACTTCTAGATTTGGCCAAAGCCCAAAATATACTAGAATTTACAACTATTTTGAGCTTTGGCTGGACAATTTGTGATGAGCCCAACAATCAATGGCTAATTTGAGAAGTCCAAGAAAAAGTGGCCAAAGCTAGAAGTTTTACAGAACTAAGTAAGCAGAGTGCATTTGTATGAATTTTGGCTTATTCACCAGTGAGAATGGGATTGTCTGTCATATCACATGTTGGTCTTACAATACTGATGCAAGAGATTATAGAACTTACCCACCCTCTAATATAAATGGGATTGTCTCTCAGAGTAAAGAAAAACCGACACATATATTTTAGGCTTTGGCCAAATCAAGAAGTGACCAGCCATTTCGCAAATTGGCTATTCATTGAGTATTGGCCATAACATATATATATATATATATATATGCTATATAACTTGAAATTAAAATGGAAATTATATATATCATTTTCAAATAATTATTAAAATTTATGCTTTAATTATTAGTCAATGGATCATATTGAAATTAATGATTAAATTTAGTCAGTTATTTTTAAATTAATTTGAAATATTGATATTAGGATTATTTGATTATTGTTTGATTATTAATCCCTAGGAAGTTTCTTTGCAAACATTGTTTCCAACCTCATATGTTATCTAGTATAAGTAGAAATTCACACAATGAGTAATCTCCATTTACATTTCTTGGAGATATTATTTTAAAAGAATATATTACCATCTCTCAGAGATATGCAAAAATTTTCATTGATATGTTATTTGGAATAAAATCAAAATTTATGATCTGTGAAGCAAATTGAAAAATCAAGTGTACTTGCAAATCAGTCAAAATTTTAATATATATTACTTTATGCATAAAAACTGCAAAATGGAAGATAATTTGAATGAGCCATGACACTCTGCCTGCCTTGGGAACGAGCTGGCTGACATACTGGCATGCACGGCATATTTGAACAAAGATATTATACAATACACTACCGGTTACATACATTAAAGGCTTTCTCCACAGGAGATCACAGAGCAGTTAGTCAATTAGATGGGAGACGAGACTGATAACAAGGGTGAACTTACTCATAGATTCTTTCCAAGTCTTAACAGTCAGTTAAATATCAACCTTGGGGTTTTTCATCGCGGACTTATGGCCTTCTTAACACAACATGGGAAGTTAAATTTTTATTTGAACAGGTTCAAAATTCTTACATCTCCTAGATGTAATTGTAATTGTGGGGATGACGATACTGTGGAGCACATTGTTTACGACTGTTACTTCTTTGATTCATGGCGGAAAAGGCTGATAACTCATTTTCATGAACAACTGATATCTTGGCCTGTACCATTACATATGCTCTTTAAGGATCAACTGGCGACAAATCTCACAAAGCATTGTTTTATTGAGTCTTCCACAAAATACGGCCCAGCGAATAGTTTCATTTAGCACTTCTTTTACATACACAGTTGAACACATCTTGGGTCGGAGAGTTGGTTGTTTGTATATGTTTAATTTCCTGCTTTCGTTTCTTCTTTCTGTGGGTAAACTGGGGTTACCTATGGCTTGATTTGGTTCTTTCTCACTCGTTCTCCACTGCTATGACCATAGCAGTCAGGACTGGAGGAGGTGGTGGATGAGGTTTCTACATTTCATTCTCGTTGTCGTACCAATCTCCGACCCTCTGTCGCCCATAATATTTAGTTTACTTTTCTTTTTAGTTCACCTATTTTTCTGCTGGTGCTTCAGCTAAAACGCATTGTATCATTGAGATTTACCTTAGAGGTGTTAAGTTCAGCAGACAAGATTAAATGACTTTCTCTTATTTCCAAGACTAGTTATTAGTTTTTCTGGGCTTTTGATTTCCATTAAAGTTTGAATGTTAGGTTGTTTTGTTCTGATTTGAGTAGATCTTATTTATTTGTAGGTCTTACTTTTGCTCTTTTATCAAGTTCAGGGTTTTTTTTAACCTGTTTCTTCACTTACTTCTGCTTGATAGGATCTTTGGAATGTTCTGCAGTGTTTCCTGCCGTTTACCACTGTTTCTTACTGTTCCTCTGGTTTCTTTGAATCTGTGTCAGTTAATGTCGGTTTTCAATTGTGTTTCTCTATGTTTCCCAGTGTTTCCTTTGATTTTCTATCCAGTTTGTGGGTGTTACCGCATGTCTCTTCAATTACTTTTACTTAGGTCAGGTTCTTGGCTTGTTTAGTAGTGTTTCCCGCTGTTTCCCACTGTATTCTATTGTTTCTTTGGTCTCTCTGGGATTTTGGGATACTGTCCAATTTTCTCTGTGCTTCCATCTGTTTCCAAGTGTTTCTTACTGCTACTTATTTTGATTTTTAGTTTTCAGAAGTTTTCTTTGTGATTATTGCATTTTAAACTTTTTACCTCTGTTTCTAATATATCCATAGCACATATGTGGTGTCAAATTTCTGGTTTCAACCTTAGAGTGGAAATGGCATAGAGTGAATGTGATTATGTGAGTGTTTGCATTAGTGGCTTCTTCCATCTGGGCATACTGCCCCCTCCGGTTCACATCAGTTGCTGGTTTTCCCAGTGGCATTTATCCATTGGTTTTTTCCAGTGGCTGAGGTGTATCAGTGGTATGTCTACATCCACACTTTCTTTCTTGTGGATGTTGAGATATCAGAAGTATTTATGTTAGGTTTGTTGGTGTTACTAATAACTTCTATCCTTTCAATACTTACTTTGTGTGAATGTAGTATGCTGATCACTTATATAACACTAGTCATAAGTTACTAATACACTAACAGTTTCTTTAAAAAATAAAAAAAAAAATAATAATAATAATAATAAAAAATAAATAAAAACTACTAACATAGTTATAAGTTTCTCACTAACATATCATAAGTTTTGTCTTAACATCTATTACTAACAGTTCTGGTTTCCTACTAACATTGGTTCCTTCTTATACAAACAACTCTTATTACTAACAGTTCTGGTTTCCTACTTTTATTAACAGCCAACTTATACAAAACTATAGGTATAGGTACTTGCTTTAGTCATCACAAAGATTTTGTTACTTTGGTTCTTAACATCTGATAAATTTTGTAAATTTACTTTCCCCATACCAGCACCCTTAGTAGTCATTTTGAGTGGAAAGGGGCAATCACTTTTGGCCACCAAGCTTACCATACAAAAGAAAAAGAAAGAGTACAGTTACCTGTTTTCTAAGTGATGAGTTGGGAAATCGGCATCAGGTGAGAGGATTATTAGATGCTGGATCGATGTCTAACTTTATAACTAGGAAATGTGTAGAAAGGCTTAAGTTAAAAAAAGATAAGATCAATATAGCAGTGTCTGGTTTAAATGATTCAACTTTGACAGTTAAGTTCCGAGTCGCTACAACTGTAATGACTTTAACTAAGATCTATGAACGAGAGTTGTATCTTTTAGTTGTTCCTCGAATTACGAAACTCATACTTTCCTAAACCTCTGGAAATTACCCTACAAGAAATGGCTGATATATAGCTTGCAGATGAGAATTTTAATATGCCTGGCCATATTGATCTGTTGAAGTTTTTTATGAGCTTTTAAAACCAGGCCAAATACACATTCCAGGAAGTAGTTTGATCTTACAAAATACGGTATTTGGATATGTAGTGAGTGGAAGTGCACCAATCTCAAAAGAGGATGGCACATACTGTGGACTTATTAAAGATCATGTTGATTTGGAAAGAACTATGAGAAAATTTTGGGAAATAGAATATATAGAGACAGAGGTAACTAAAAGTAAGGGAACAATGATTTGTGAGGAGCATTTTCGATAGACCCACACAAGAAGTAGCACTGGAAGATATATTGTAAAAATGCCATTAAAAGCTGATCCAACATGATTGGGAAAATCAAAAGATACTGCTCTTAAAAGGTTGAATTCGTTATGGAAACGCCTGATAAGAGAACCAAAATACTTATCATTATATAGAGAATTTATGCATGAATATAAGGAGTTGGGACAACATGAATGAGATTGAAAATGTGAATACTACTTATTGCCATTTCACTTGTAGTTTCAATTATATGAATGATTGATTCACAGCACAATTTAAAGTGAAAAAATTTATTGAATAATTATAGTACTTTTAGCTTTAATAAGCCATTTTCAGTAATTTTAGAAAAGGTTGTTATATATATAGAACGTCTATTTAAACATTGGAACGCATGAGTTTTTTCACATAGGATTAGGTACTTGCTTTAGTCATCACAAAGATTTTGTTACTTTGGTTCTTAACATCTTATAAATTTTGTAATTCACTTTCCTCATACCAGCACCCTTAGTATTCATTTTGAGTGGAAAGGGGCAATCACTTTTGGCCACCAAGCTTACCATACAAAAGAAAAAAAAAAAAAAGATGTTTGTTGAGGAGAAAAATATGAAATGATTTTTAAAATATGAATACATATACAGTGAAAACTGACTTCACGACCACCTGTATAAGAAGACCACCTGACGTCACGACCACAATTTTATGGGAACCAAATTTTTTCCCATAGAAATAATGCTATTTGATCCTCTGTAAGACAACCACCTCCCATTCTTCTAGGGGATTTACGCGATTCCAATGATTCTATACAAGCCAAACTCCCCCAGCAGTTATTTTTGTATTAACACTGCCAAATTAATAATTATTTTTAAATTTACACTACGGTGCCACCATCTATCGGATTAATAATAATAAAGTGAAACTGTCTATGACTACCATAATTTTTTAACATCACTACTAATTGATTAAATTTATTGCTTACATCAGTACCATTTTCTGTTAAACTTAAATTTCATTTAAGCCAACCACTAAAATTGAAAAAATTGCACCGTAGGAATTTTTCCCCATCATTCATACCACGAGAATGATATAGAACACTGGAATGACGAAATCATACCGTCATTTCTACTTTAATACAATATCTTTTTATATGCATGTTCCTTAGATTTGTTTCTAAGATTTGATAATTAAATTTTGTATTAAAAACGTTAAAAATCATAACTTGAAAGCCTATGGCAAAGTGATACAGGGAAAACAGAGAAAGTGAAATCAACCAGCCACCGGATCCGGATGTTTGTATTTTATGCAAGTGTATTAATCAAATGTAGTCTGATATACGTATGATGTTATCACTGGACTTTGGATGTTGAAACATGGCTAAATGAAAAGTAAATGCCTGAATTTAGAAGAGTGAATAAAAACTATTGAACACAATAAGAAAGGTCTTTTTCGACAAGCATTAGCAGAAAAATTTAACGTGTGTAAAACAAATCCACAAAATATTGCCTCAAAAAAGAGATTCTGGCTAAACGGAGAAACAACAGAAATCACAATCTTAAGCAAATGTTGAAGAATTAAAAAAACTGGCATCAACAATAGAAAATAATGAAAAATTGTCTGAATTAAACGATATCGAATACTGCTTTGCATAGAAACTATATAAAATAAAAGTGGGATGCGACAAAGCACTATTGATAGTTTTTCCATATTAATTAAATATATAATGTTTTTGAACAAATGATAAACTGTGTTATAAATTGGAACAAAAAGATATGTTTTGTTTTTATAAAAAGTGTAAATATTTTGTTTCATTTAAATGTGCTGTATTATAATTAACCTGTATAAATGACCAGTTTTGATTGGAACGGGAAGTGGTCGTCTTATATAGGTTCTACTGTATATTAAAGTGATCAGGCATCCTGGATTTGAGTTGTTTGTCCTGCAATGAAAACTGTCCCAAATTGGACATGTAACCTTTTAACATTTTTGTAATGGTCCAAAGTTGTTGTTTCCTCTACTTTATATTAGATGACATTATTGTTATTAACTGGCAACAAATGTTTCTACTGGTATGTGACAAGTATTGAAAATGATAAAAATACTATTATGGAGGTTGTTACAGAAATAGCCAATTTAAAATTCAAATTAAAAGAAGGAATGGATAAGCAGTATCTACCATTCACTGTATATCACAATGAAAGATAGATAGAAATAATTTAATCACTTTGATAAGAACAACATATCATTCAGAAATATTAAGAAAATAATTGAATTTGCATATGCTTGTTAGGCACCAATGGCACAACAGAAAGCTTTTTCAGTGGTGAATAAATTTTAGATCTCAGAATAAACGCAGCTGAATGCAAAAACGTTGAAAACAATAGTATAAATTAAGTGCAGTTTTTCCAATTCCTGTGAAGAGTTTTATAAGAATATTTGAAGTAATGAAGATTTATTAAAAATTTCACTCTGCAAAAAATTACATATAAATAATGAAATTATTTATTTATTATTATTCATTATATTAATGGTTGTATCTATATAGTCATTTTTGATATTTTTTTGTATTGAGATTATTATTTTCTGTGTAGTTATTTTTCTTGTTATGAAAAGAATGTTTTTAATTTTTTTTATTAATTTATCAGATGTATGTGTTTTTCATAATTTTTATATTAATAAATGCATAAAAAGATAGATCCAAGACATTTCAATGATTCACAATAAAATAAGAAATAAAATAAAATAAGAAAATGGAGTCCTCATGAATGTGTTAAGCATTTTTTTTTAATTTTTATTATGACACGTCCCGCATTCTAACATAAAAATATCTAGTTACTTAATATATATATATTTTCCATTATGGTGGTAACTTGAAGAGAAGATAAAAATAAAACACAGATGTTGATTTAAATACAGTAATTAAAAAGAAATTAAGTTGAATAATTGTCAAATAATATATTAAAATATATTTATCATAAAAATATGGAAAAGAAAAGCAATAAGATAGTAAACATACCCAGTTACTACAATATATTTTCCATTTTTATGATTCTTTAAGCGATTTAAAATAGATAATGATACTTTAGCTTTCTTCTTTCCATATAATTCAATTTCACTTGATAATAATCCAATTTCATTTGCCAAATTAGCAATATCTTTAGGTATTTGGTTTCTGGCTATTTCTAAATCACTAAAAATTAATAAATCTTTGAATATATTCATTATTTCAACCTATCAAAAGAAAATTTTTTTCAAATAGTATTTAGTTTCTAACCTTGGAACAGGACATTTTATTGAAAGTGGTAGATTTTCTAACTTCCAACATGTTATACCTGTGAGTTTTTTCATAGTTTTAACTGCTGCTTTTATAGTATTTTCCATAATCATTGCAACAGTCATTGGACCTACACCTTCTGGTACAGGTGTTATATATGATGCAATTTTTTTTACTTCTTCAAAATGAACGTCACCAACCAATCTATATCCAGAAGCTTTTGATGAATCTAATAATGAAATCATTAACACATTACAAAGTTTTGAAATATTAGACTAAATCTGAAAATATAATAAGTAAAGAATAGTTTATAATTTTAATAATTATTTCATTTCCTTTAGTGTTCATTTTATGCCTTTATTACGGTAAATAAATTATATAAAAATGTACAAATTTATAGAAATCAACTTATATTTAATAGATATATTTATAATCACTATTAATGAAACTAAAAAGAAAATAAATCCATTATCATTGTTAATGAGAATTACATTCCATTAATTCTATAAAATATTTTACATTTATATATATTCACAGATTACTAAGATTACAAAAAGTCATTATAAGTAAGAAACAGTAATAAATTATTAATCATGAAAATAATACATTCTATAAAAGAATATTTTAATAACTATGACATACAGATGTTTATTTTGCTGATACTTGTCTTGGTTCCTTTGAATGGATAGACAAGGTATTTTCATTGAAATGACTGCTTTATAAAGATCCTGAGATTTAGAGACTTTATTTTAGTTTTCTGATGTTATTCATAAATACATGTTGCATGAATGTTTTATTTATCATTCAATTAAAGGAAATTACTTGATTACAATCATTACTTAGTTTCCCCTTTAAAAAGCAGAAGCACAAACTTTGTTTATATATAAAGTATCCTTTAAAATGATGTCAAATAAGCTACAGAAATTCAACATTACTCTGATAATTGTATGAGAGCTGATCAATCTATTTGAATGATGACTACAATTTTTTAAATCATTTCTTTTTACTTGACATGTATGATCTTCCAGAGCACTAACTTTCAATAATAATTCTTTCCTCTTTAAACCAATGAAATCATTCAAAAATCTGCAGATATCATACAGAGATACTATTATGGGCTATTTTCAATAAATCAAATATTGAAATATCAGTATATGATCAATATACGGTAAATATTTTTTGTTCAGAAATAATATGTAAGATATAGTAAATGAAAATGAATTTTTTAGTCAGTATCAAAATATCATTATGTTATGAAGGTTAAAGAATAGACTGAAGAAAGATTAGAGTTTGGTATTAAAATCTTCTATATATGATTTGGTCATTTAAGGATTAATATTTAAAAAAAAAAAAAAGAAAGATTTTTCATCAATGATTATACTGTAGTTTCATTACAAAAGTGTAATGCAATATTTGACAGAATTAAATATCTATTATACAAATATTAAAACTAAAATAAAAATTTGGGATTCTGCTCCCTTATGAAATAAGATAAGAATGCACTGTTTCTTTCTATGTTTATAAAAGAAAAAAAAAATCTAAAATGAGTTTTTGACAGTATATTCAATAAGTTAAGCTAAATAAGCAAACAATACTTAGTCCATTATTAAAAATGATGTATCTTTATTTGTTCATCCTTTATATAATTTATTTTAATCTAAAAACTTGTCAGTATGTCTGATTAAGCACTATGATAAAAATATTTTTTTGGATATTAAAAAGATCAAATGTGTAAAAAACCCCCGTATGATTTATATTATTTAATATCTATAATATTAAAAAGACTAAATGTAATATTACCAATTGCAATGCTACACTTATTCTTTTCAGAGTCTGAAGAACTATCATTATTTGCATTGAGTATGAATTTAAAAATATGCATAAATCAGAATAAGAATTAAAAAATATCATTGAATAAAATTTTGCATAAATGTAATTACTAGGATCCATCCCCAGTAGGTGGGGACTATAATTCACCCACCATTTCATTTATGCATCATAAGAGGAGACTAAAGAGTTTTCTTTCTTTTCCACTAGTGGCCTGCCACACTTTCTGGCAGGATCCCTTTTCCTTTTTTCCTCATGCTTTTCTATATTCTTTTCACATCTTCCTTCATTCTTCAAAGAGCAAAACTTCTGAACATACCTGCTATCTCTTTAAATAAAAATTATTAGGACCCAGCCAAAATACTGTTTTGCTTAAAAGGTAGTGAAGTGATATACAGATGTCCCTAGTTGTGAACATGAAATTTCATTTTCAAATTTTACAAAATTTCAAAACTCTTCAATAATTTTAAGTAATATGATAGCAAACTCTCTAGTAATCAAAATTATGCAAATTATAGAGTTAATTAACATATTATGGCAGTATTTCAAGAGGGTGGCAATTATACCAAAAATTCCTTGCTTTATACTCAGAATTTTTCATTAAAATCTGTGAAATAAGAAACTTTCAATTGGTCCAATTGTGAAATATATTACAATATATAGTATATATAATTATTTCAATACTTTTGGAGGCAAACTAACAGCAGTATCTGAGTTATGAACACTTCAATTTACAAACAAAACTTATATACAAATTATGTTCATAACTAGAGGAGAGTCTCTATTATGTTTTATATTTAAAACAATTTTGCTGCCCTCCCTTGATAATACAAGAAAAATAACTGATAAGTTATGAGTTATGGCATATTGTTACTTTGACCTCAATGGAGGGAAAATTGTCAAATTAAGATATTTGAATAGATTATATGAATAAAAATTGAAATCTTGATATTTGTTGTTATAATTTTTTTTGAAGTAAATTTATGTTCTTAAAAACTTTTAGTCAAATTTATCTTTTGAGGCCCTCCATATCTGCAGAGCCCCAGGCTAGCACTTGTACATAAGTATAGATATCCCTATCCAATTGTAATATCTAAAATATTTGTTTGATTCTACCGACTTGTAATTATATATCTAAATCACTCACAAGTAAATACAGAAATATACTAAAGTATTAATAAAAATATAAACATTGGGCCTATCAAAACATTTGCATTCAATGCTGAAATCATATTGATCTCTATATAAGCAGAGATTCTAGATTCTTAACTAGGAAAGAATCCAAATAGAACCTAAATTGCCAAAATTAATCTCTCGATATTTTTAATGGAAATTTTAATAATTTGAAAGAATACATAATATTAGCATCTTTGCATAATTAATAAATACACTAATGATTAAACAAAGGGTGGCACCATTTATGAATTAATGATTAAATTAGAATTTTTAATCAATTTATCTGAAGAAAAAATCTACCTCAGGATCAAACTGGGGGCCTTTCAGGGTTGAGGTAGATTTTTTCTTTAGATAAATTGATTAAAAAATTCTAAATTGCAAAGGATATAACTGGATATGGATTGCTCACATAGGCTAAACATTTTTCAATTTATAGTAATTTTCTTTTAAAAAGGAAATAAATTGAAAACTTAAATTTTACAAAATAAATACTATATATACTGCATTTCATTTTATAATATTAAAAAGTAAATTTTTAAATAATTTTTAAAATTAAAAAGTAAATTTAAAAAATTTTTAAAATATAAAAGTAAATTGTTAATTAATAATTAAATAAAACAAATATAGTTTACCAGGAACTGAATTAATTCCACAATCAATTACAACTGCACCTGGCTTAATCCAATCTCCTTTTACTAAATTTGCTTTTCCTACAGCCACAACAACAATATCTGCTTGTTTGACCTGTAAATTTTATTTAAATTATTTTAATTTATTTTAATTTGATTGATTGATTAATATCATTCACTCATACAATGTTAATATAGCATGCTATGTTAATATTAAATGGATAATTTTATCTAGATATTTAGATCATTTGCATCACCCATGCAAACACCTGCATGCAAATGATCTACTAGATTAAATTTTAGTAATCAATTGTTAGTAATAGGACAATCTTCACATAGCACGCAATTAATATGTATCTAGATAACCAAACAGAATCAGTATAAGTTGTGAATATTAAACACAAAAATATTAGGCCAATGGATGAATAGAACCATTCAAATTATAATCTTGCCTTTTTAATAAATAGCACAAGTATTGAATGATTCTGATCTTGTAAAATTTTATCAATTTGTAAAAACAAGAAAATATTTAAAATTATTGTAAAAATAAATTATTTACCTGTTTTAAATACTAAAAATTAAATATGAAAAGAGCTTCAAAAATAATATTGAATCTATTAATTACTAAATATTTACTTCTTCAGCTAGATTAGAAGTTCTTGAATGACATGTTGTAACTGTTGCATGATGCCAAATTAATAATTGTGCCATAGGAGTTCCAACTATTTTACTTCTTCCAATCACCACAGCCTTACTTCCTTTAATTTGTATTCCTAAATTATAATTTCATAACTATTTTAAAAACAAATCTTATTAAAACAATAAATCATATTTAAATTATTTAATAATTTTAATTTGATCTATATTCAAAATTTGCATAAAATTTGCTTTCCTCTTTTTATTTTGCTGATAAAACTTCAAATCTTTTATGGACTGAAATACCTATAATTAAAACTGTGATCATTAAAAATTTTGTAAAATATAATAATTTATCCATTGTTTCATTGTATGAAATAAACTATTAAAATAAAATTCATATTTAATTAATTTGAGATTTTATATTATATATTTTTTAATTAAAATAATAATTTAATTTAGCAGGTTTAACTACTTACTAGATCGTTTAAAATCAGATTAATGCATTTTAAGATAATTTTCAATTTTTTTTTTTTGTAGAATATATATGAAAAACATTCAGATATTCGCGTGTAATTATGCAGTAGATATATTTGCACATATTGCATGCCATTCTGCCATATTTTTTCGTTTTCGCTTTGAGACATCGCAAAAGTAAACAACTTTTCTGAAGGTCTCATGATAATTTTGTTCCAGCATGTTCTTTCTTTTAGATAATAGAGGTTATGTTGATAAGATTCGGAGAGATTGTTTAAATAATGTCAAAAGAGTTAAGAGAATACACGGATTCTTTTCATATTTCTCGAATTGCTATCATTTATCTTCATATTTTAGTGAATGAATATAATCGCATATGATATCTTTACTACTATAACTACTCATATAACTTATTGTTATTAGTTTCTGTCAAGAGTTTCATAAAATCAATAGGATTAAGATTCCATAAATAGCACTTACTAAAAGAACTACCCTAATTGGCTTTATTAACAAGGACACGGTGATGCATCAAAAAAAGTATTAGACATTGATGTAAGTTATTAAACTTCTTCGTTTTTATAAGATAAAAAAATCTTTTAAAATAATTGGTTTTTCCGGAAGATGACACTATTTAATTTAAACAAAAATAAAGTATTAAAAAAAAGAATTAATCTAAAAATAAACAGAGAATAAATAAAAATTTAGGAAAAAAATAAAATTAATGCATCTACAATAGATACTATTACTTGGAAAGAAAAATTATAAATAAATTTTGAAAAAAAAAAAAATGGAAAATTGAAAATCAATTTAATTAAAAAATGCCTTATCTACTTCATAAAATTATATGGATCATTAAACACATTAATATTTTCATATTACTTTCTGAGGCTTAAAAGATTACTGAGCTACCTATTCTTTTAAATATATCTGCTACTAATAACTTTTAGAAAGACCAAAATATTTCCACGAAATTCAGCAGTGATTATCTATCATTAAAAGTGACCTCGAGGATCTCGTATTATTTTATCGTTTAACTCTAACCACTGAAAAATAATGAACATTCAAACTTCTATGATATTCTTTTAAATATATCTTGGATTAATTAATGGATTTTTATGACATTTAGCCGGAAATACAAATGATTAAGAATTTTATCGATGATATATCAGTCAACTCTATCCAATTAAAAATATTAGTTGTTCAAACTTTACAAGTTTTCCTTAATAAAATTTTGAATTATTTTCTGTTTTTATGAAATTCATTAGTATAATCATTCCATTAAATTGGAGTTTCAAATAAGAATAAATAATTTAATAATTCTGCAGCTTCATCCACTTAAAAGTAGCAGAAATTCAAACTTCTGAAGTTTCTTCGTAATAATTATGGAAATATTTGATAAATTTTGATATTTAGCAATTATGCTTCTGTAGATGATTTTGATGACATATTTTAAAATCGAATATCTTTAATCATTCCAAAATAGACGACATGTTCGGAAAATGTATTAATTTTTTCCAAACCTTTATTTATTTATATTTGTATAAATATTATAAACATATTTATTTTTACTATTGGAAGTAATGCTGATTATTAATAAAATTCAAATCAAAAAATTTAGGCATTATCTATTATATAAATTAATAACTTTTATATTTCATCATAAAATAAAATCCATAAATTTACAATACATATATTTCGATGTCAATGAAGAGCTGCAAATCTAATAATTTCCTCATTCTCTATGAATTTTACAACAATATTAAAGTAATGCAATATTACTTATTTAATTAAGAAAAATATTTTTTAAAAATTTTTACATAAAAATTTGTATACCACGAATAATTCATATAGATTGCTTTTTTAAAAATATAAATAAACAATTTACGAAACATTAAAAATTTTTACATAAAAATTTGTATACCACGAATAATTCATATAGATTGCTTTTTTTTTAAATATAAATAAACAATTTACGAAACACAGCCTATGAAAAGTTTTAACTTCAGAAGATATTTATAAAAAAATGTAAAAATTAGAAAAATAAAACTACTGAATATTTAATCATTAATAGATTGAATATTATGTTATCTCACTTCTCATTGCTGAATTGTGTGAGTGTTTTCATAAAAGTGAAATTTTATCTCAATGTAAAACATTTCTGTATTAAATTTCGTAAAATAATAAACATTATTTAATATATTGATTAACTACTTTAAAGACAAATCTAACAATGAAGTAGAACTAGTTCTAGTATCATGTTCCCATTGAATGTTTACAGTATTCAATGATGCTTTCAAATAATTTCAACTTCACTATTTTTTGGAGTTTCGTTATAAAATATTCAACATTCTATAAAAATACTGTTTTATGTAGTTATTAATGATTTATCGTTATAATGTTTATCGTTAAACATTTTTTAAAGATAACCTTGATCATGCCTAGATAACTTATTTGATATCATCCCTTCACAAAAAGAATACATATACAGGTATCCCTCCTATAACACGGCTACGTACAACACAGTTTCGCTCTAACACGATTTGAAAATTGCGGAAACCCTCATACAACACGATTGTTACTTAACACATTTAGAAAATTATGTTTACTCTCCTACAACACAAAATATTTTCATTAATTTTTGTAAATCAATACTAGGGATACACAATACACACAAAATACAATCATTGAGAAATATTTTGCTAAAATTAATCATAAATGCAATTTTACTAGTTTACCATGAGAGGGACGATATGCAGTCTATTTTCAATTTCGATTTAAAATTGAGTTAATTAGCAACCATTGAGTATTTTGTGTTCCAGACGTTCAGTTCTTAGGTAAAAATAACTTTTTAATCTTCGATAGAGGAATGTGAAAGAGCAGAAAAACTTTTTTTATTCATAAATTTTTTTAGGTATATGTTAAGGAACTATTGTTTTCTACCGGGTTGTAGCGGGTTAGATTATCAATTTTGTAAGAGAGGAAAAGATACACCAACTAAAACTTTTTTTATTCATAAATTTTTTTAGGTATATGTTAAGGAACTATTGTTTTCTACCAGGTTGTAGCGGGTTAGATTATCAATTTTGTAAAGAGAGGAAAAGATACACCAACTTTAAATGCAGGAAAAGTTCAGAAAGTGAAGTTGATATTGTTAAAGAGAAAATAAATGTTCTCGTTTTAACGAAACAGTGATAAGGAAGATATAATTATCATATGAATGTTATTCGTTTTACGTATATATTTTTTCTTTCTTTATGTTTTGTGTTATTAAAATTCTTAATAAACATTAAGTTTTTTATGTGGACCTAGAGAAAGTTATTTATTTTGAATTGGTTTTGGAACGTAACTCTCCTTTTTGTATTGGATCTTGGTCTCATATAACACAGTTTCACACAACACGGCATTTTTCAGGAACCTATCTACCGTGTTATAGGAGGGATACCTGTAATAAGAAAATTGATTCATTTATTTTTCTGCAACTGTATTAATCCCAATTTATCTAACTATATATTATATTCAACCTTTTTTCTTTTAAATCAATAGAAAAACTTATTTCCAAAACAAAAAGTTATGACACCATTATGAATTTTAAACAGTTCTTCAATATTTAAGTTTATTTCTAAAGTATCGAATCCAGCGTAATGAGTCTAAATATTGAATATAGTTTCTTTTGCATAGCATCAATAAGGCGACAGAATAAAAGATTTACGCAGAAAGTATTTTGATTAGTAGAAAATCTATAAAACTTGTAATATACTGAAAATATTTTTATTTATTAATATTTAATGATTCGAAAAAAATGCAGAATTAATCGTTCCTCCAGAATATTAATTTCTATTATGATCATAACAAATATTTTATAATTGTTAATTAGAATCTGATTAAAATTCAAATATTAGATGATAATTAATCTTCAATATAATTTAATCAAATAAATTTCGTCTATATTTTTATCCAATTGGAAGATGAATTTGAAAAATACTCCCCAAACAAGTTAAAATTTTATATCATGACAATTTATAAAGTCATTTTATATTAATAACAATTATTAAATCGATCTTTGTTTTGGGACATAACAATTTTTTTTGGGAAAAGAAAAATTCAAAATTTTATCTAAAAATATTACAATAATAGCGATCCAAGTTTTCTAATATAAGAAATATTCACTTCAATAAGATAGACACGGATATCTTACTTATACAGACTTAGGAATCTGTACATTGTATACAGATTACTACATTAATAGTATTTCTGATCCAATTGATTTTACATCTTTGAATCGTTGCCAACGGGTGGTTATGAAGTATAGTGGTTTTTTGACGACACAATTGATATATTGAGAAAACATTGTTTGAATGGTAAACAGTAAAATTCGGTTCGCATACTTTGCGATATCACTTATAAAGTAAAATAGAATTCATAGCTTAAAGTTAATCGCTTAAGTAAGAAATAAAAAGAAAATTTTATAGTTTGAAATGAATTCGGTTCCATTAATTTGCTTAAAAATTTTATTGCAGATCAATATAGAAGTTTGGAAAGAAGTTAATGGAGATGATTATAGGCTTTGTCTTTTTTTTAAAGCACAAATGAGCTTTAATTCTTTGAATATATGCTATTAAGGAAAGTATTTGTATCTGGAAAATGGAACAAACTTTATTTTAATCCTTTTAAGAATAAAAGTCATAAGATTTTATAATCAAGGAATGCTAATGTTATTAAACAGAACAACAGAAGATTCAGTTTTAGAATTGAATGTGACTCCAATTCGACTTAATGAAAATATTCTATATATCTTAGAATAATAATAAACAATTATTTAGTATAGAATAACCACATTGAATAAATGAACATTAAATAAATTTTTATGAATTTTATAAAATTATGAGCATCTAATGAAGACATATTTGTAATATACCCGAAATATTTTTACTAAACAGTATGCATAAGCAGCTAATGTATTAGTCTATGCTTTATAGAAAGACACAATAAAGAATAAACTTTTTTTATTCAGCAAATATTGCTGAACTTGTTAAACATAAAAATTTCCTACAGACTCTTTGATAGTAATTATTGTTTGTATAAAAATTCAGAAATATTCTAATACATATTTAAAGAGGGATAAAAATATGCAATTCCCTTCCGAAGTCTGGATATGTAATAGAATTCTAAATGAACAAAAATGTGTTTTATACTGATAACTTACAATACAATATATCTCACTAATATAAAAAAATGAAGCGAGAGATCTTGGCTGAATACTCAAAATGGAATGTAACATCTTGTGCAGCAATCATAAATACTGTATATAAAAAACAAAGAGAATTTTATGACAAAACATATGTAAGAATAATTATTCGCTAATTTTATGACAAACGCATATAAGAATAATTTTCATTATTAATAGCTAAAATTATTCTTACATGTGTTCTGCCTTTAGATTATCATGTTCTATGGCGCACGATTAATACATATACGGATTAATTGTGCGATAAATAATAAATGAACATATAAATACATTAAATTGAAATTTAACTATAATTACTATAACAAGCAATTATTTTCTAAAAGTTTAATCTTGTTATTTTAAAATTAATTTATAAAAATTAAAACATGCTTTGTTTTAATTTTTAAGAATTAATTTTAAAATAATAATCTTTTTTGATCTTCACAGTTTGAGATTAAATTATAAATAAAGTAAAAATATTAAAAATAAAAATTAACGTATCTTCTATATTGTAAAAAGTAAATTATAATTATTATGATTAATTTTATTGACATTGATTGAGGAAACAAACAAATAATTTCTAGAATAAGTACACGCAGGTTATAATATATTAAAATAATTTAAAGTTTCCGAGCTGGATACCACTATTTATGTATCTAAGAAACATATTAATTTTAAAACATTTAAATTTTAGTAAAAATAATGTATTACAATCAAACCTCAATTTACGAACACTTCGGATCACGAACAATTCTGTTTACCAAGAAATTTTCCGAACACAAAGCATTCACACAAACAAACATAAACATTTTCAATGATAATGCCATATGTCGCTTTAGAAACATTTTAAAACGTAGACAAAAACAAATTACATTGGGCATGCCATATGTCGCTTTAGAAACATTTTAAAACGTAGACAAAAACAAATTACACTGGGCAACATTTTAGTGAGACTGAAGCCCAGTGAATCTGAAGCAGAGTCGAGTGGTGCCAAGAAACAGAAAAAAGATAAAGAATTCACTTCCAAAAAATAACATTTCACTTCCTCACCACTTTTCACTTACTCCGTCAACTGTCTTCCATACAGGTACATAAAACTAAATTAACTTTTTGTCTATATTTGATCTGCTTAGTATTGTGGTTATCTTTCTTGTGATAGATTTAATGGTTTCCATTAATTTTGTGTTAAGAACTTATGCACAAAGTACTGTTGTAAAAGTTTAAATAAGCAATCATCTGGGGTCCAGGAACGAATTAATCCATTTTACATTAATTCCTATTGGTAAAATAGTTCCGGTTTACGAACGATCTTCAGAAACGAATTAAATTCGTGACTGTATTAAGAAACAAATAGTAATTAATCGATAGACGAGAAATCAAAATTAGATGTACAAGTTGGTATTCGATTTTCATCTTTATAGGCTGCGAAAAAAGAATTTAAAAAAGTTTATTTATTCTCATCGTAAAAATTTGTTATTTAGATTTATTCCATGAAAGAATTTTAAAAATCTATTTTCCGATAGTTTGATACGAGTTACGAAATAAATTACAAAAATATTCGTCAAATCGAAATTCGAAAGAGATTATCAAGTAATTTTTTGATTTTCAGAATAGCAGTAGATTGTTTTATAAATTTATTAAGTCATCCAAATTTATTAGAATAATTACAAAGCTACTGTGCTGAATCGAATTTGTTTGAATAATATCTTAATCTATGAAATAAAAATCACTACGGCATTAACTAATACGCTATAAAAAGATAATGATTTAAAGTATTATTGATAGTTCTTAATCTATGAAATAAAAATCACTACGGCATTAACTAATACGCTATAAAAAGATAATGATGTCGCTATTGCAGCAATAATCTAACTATCAATAATACTAAACAAATAATGAATTAAAAATTTAAATAATTTTATGTGGAATTACCGGTAGATAAAGCGTTGTTTTTATTGTCATTAAACAGCAAAAATGGAAGGATTTAAGTTCTTTCTGATGCTTTTAATGGCTTCGTTTTCGAAAGACAAATAAATGTGCTTACTTTCTCTTCTTTCGCTTCGTTTACCACATCAATTCTTCATTCCCTCGTTAAGAAAACAAATCGTTCATGTGAAACCGAAATATTGAACAAACTGTAGTCGTCAATAAAAAAAAATCATTTGATATTTATAGCTTTATATAAATTTAATTTTAGTAATTTTTAATTATGGAAATGGTAAGTTGTTGTACCGAAGATTAAATTTTCCCATTGCAAATATAATGCTTTAATAAATATTAATTAGTAAATAAATAATGTTAAATTTATTTCGACACCCTAGAGTATTCAAAATAACTTTTCAATTAATTAAATTTATTGCTACTACTTCATAACTTATTTAAAAAGAATCAATATTTCAAATAAAAAATTTAAAATATTTACTTTATATTATATAAATTCAATTTTCTAGAAACATATATGTTTCTTTAGATAAAAAAAAATTATATATGGTATTCATATTAAATGATTTTAAACCAACAATTTAATAAATACAAATTTCTGGTATACTGCATCCATCGATATTTGAGGAATTTCTCCAGACTTAAAAACATTTAGATTTTTGTTAAAATTTGTGCAATAGAATACAAATTTCTGGTATACTGCATCCATCGATATTTGAGGAATTTCTCCAGACTTAAAAATATTTAGATTTTTGTTAAAATTTGTGCAATAGAATCTATCTATGTTGAACTTTTCGTGTGATAAATTGAGTTTTTCTCTAATTAAAACAACATAGTTAACATAGTATAGAACTCGACAATAGTTCTGTGAATAGCAGAGAAGTCATTTTCTTATAAAAGTTAGAAACGCTTTCTTACACTTCTTTACATTTTCTTAATTTACACTTTACACTTTCTTAATTTTACTTTCCCCATCTTTATTTTCAACAAATTTCACTTCAAAATAAAGGAAAAAAAATCATTTTGAAGTCTAAAATTATAAAAAGTTAATGACAAATGATTAAAATTCGAATAGAAATTTTTAGAAAACTATTCTAAAAATAGTTAATCGTCTTTTATTATCTTCAATTTAACTATTTTAGTGCTTCGATTAAAATCGATAGAAAATTTTAATGACAATTTTAATTAAAATAATTATTTTTGTAAAAATCATTCTAATTGGATCCGGAATGAACAGATCTCAAAAGACAATTTCAAGTATTATATTAAGCTCTGTTCTCTCTAAATAATTATATTTTGGCTTGTTAATTTATGATGTTACAATTTTGAATATATTTACATTTAATATTCATTATAATTAAAAAAAAATCGAATTTTTTTCTTAATCTAATTAAAGAACAACAATATGTTATTTTATTGTATCAACTTTCACTTCATTATTCATCGCTAATCGCTTTTTAATTATTGTAATTAATTTATAAAGAATTAAATTTCCTTTCACGAAGTTGACAGAATTAATTAAAAATTTACAGAATTTCAATAACTTTTATTATTTAAAGCTGTAAAGAATAAAGGAAATAAACACGCAAATCCTTTAATTAAATAAAGAAAGTTTCAATAAACTTTATATTGATTAATTCTTTCGCGGTATAAATGCAGTTTATCGCTTCATATAAATATTCGTAAAACTTTGGACGGTTTTAAATTATTAATAAAAATGATTAGCATTTTTATTAACGATATCAAAAGTTAAGAAAATATTTATTTAGCTCTCGAGAAGAATATATTCTAAA
Organism: Olivierus martensii; assembly: GCA_000484575.1. Lineage (NCBI taxonomy): Eukaryota > Metazoa > Arthropoda > Arachnida > Scorpiones > Buthidae > Olivierus > Olivierus martensii. Next base: position 24,112 of record AYEL01065158.1, on the reverse strand, counting down.
AAAATGCCGAATTATTTGATTATTACATTTCCTTTATACGACTTCTCTTGTCGAGAAGAAAAAAAAAATATATAAATCAGCATGCTTAAAAAACAAAGTTTATGGTTTCTGCTTCGAAGCTTTTATTAAGACAAACAGACTGCCAGTAATCTTCCATTACGATTTGTTTTCTTCGATATCATTACCACTTAAATCGATTTTTGATGTCGACAAGAAAAAAACTGATACCTTGTGTGTGTAGCCATAGATAAAATGTAGCGTGAACTTATTTTTCAGCTACATAAAAACATATTTTGCAATTTTTATTTTCGAAATGTAAAGCTAAATAAATCATAAAAATATAAAAGTGTGAAAAGGTATCTATTTTATATATATTTTTCTTCTTTGAATTTTAGTTATATTTAAAGAATGGTGTAGAGAATATTTTATTACCTCTTTATTCTTTAAAGTCTTTAAAGCGATAAAATATCTTGGAAACGAATTTTTAATTTTAATACTTTACTATTAAATTAAAAACAATAAATGAAAAACTAGATAACTTATTAAAAGGTTAACAGATAGGAGATGACTCATGAGTCGATAAAAAATATATATATATGTAATTTAATTTATTTTAATAATTAATTCGACGATTACTTACCTTAATAACAACTCGCAAGTTAATTGATGTTCAACTGAAAAATTTTTTACGTCGAATAAATATTTTAATTAAACTATTTAACGGAATAATCATTCGCAAAAAAGGAGAATATCAAGATTATGGTTATTTTATTAAATTCATAAAAGTTTGAACTAGAATGCAATAATTAACTTCCCTGATTTAGGTTGATGTATACGTTGTAAATTACAGGAATTTTTTTCTTTCTGTAATTATTTCTGACCTTGGAGATCCAAAAATTTCATTTTGAAGTTAATAAACAAAAGTAAAAAAAAGTAAAAGAAATGAAAAGAAAAAAAGAGAAAGAAAATTTAGAAGAGAGAACAGTATTTTAGATTATACTAGATATAACGTGAAAAAAAATAAATCGCAGCAAAATAAGTTTGTTTAAATTTCTGTACACCAATATTTATAATATAGTATAACAATTAATATTTTTTAATGAAAATAACTAAATTATATAAATATTCTTATCTAATAATGAATATTTGTATAATTTAGTATATAACCATTACAGGAATTTATTTACTGTACATTTAACTTTATTGTAGTTAAACAAAAGAGAAAACTTTCAGAAAAATAAAACAATCCTTCGATTAATATCAATTTTCGGTCCATTATGTGCAATTTTTCTAGTCTCGTTATCCGAAGATTTATGAATTTCTTTAAATTAGACTTCCAAAAATTGATACCACATTTTTACAAGTTTTAATTAATAATTCTCTCATTTTTCATAGTATTTTTGAACTTCGGGTTTAAAGTTAATTAATTCTTTGATGGATAATTTGAATAGATGAACTTCAAAAAAAAAAAAAAAATTCATTTGTAAATATTACTTTTACCAATCAAAACAGATGAATTTAAAAAAATATTTCATACCGTTTTTAGGATCACAAAATATATTTTTCTTGATGTCCAATTTTTGGACATAATGCAATAAAAATAAATATTAACTTAATTATAAACATTAAAAATATAAACTAAAATAAACACTAGGGAATCCATAATAACCATATGATTCAGCAAGACAAAAGCCCCCTAGTGGATAGTTTAATTATCATTAAAAAATGTTTAAACCAAACGACCAACAAACCAAACATCTATTATTATATTGCTTGTGACTTTGTTAGATCGCTTGGTTATCGATAAAAAATAATCGAAATTTATTGATATTATAGATATTATTTATATTAAGATGTTACAAAACAGAACTACTAATGTAAACAATTTTATACAAGATCTATAAAATTAGAACAAAGTAGGTAATTAAAATTTAATGAAAACAAAGATAATTCCTTGGAGTTTCCTCACAATATTAATAGCAGAAAAACAATGTTATTAAAAAAGATATTATTTGGAGAACAGTGATGGTAATTAATATATTTATTTTTTTATTTTACATTTAGAAATTAAAAGAATTCGTAAATATAAAAGCAGAAAATCAAATGTTTTAATAAATAATTATTTACAAAAATTTATTTAAATTATTAATGATTTCAATCTGTTTAAGCATTATTAAATTATATTAAACATAAATTATATATTTATACTTTATGATGTTAGATAAATGAGTATATTTCCACTAAAATAATTTGTTTTTCTTAAAAATTCCATGCAGATTTCATTTGCCGCATCAAGTAAAATAAATATGGCAGATATTTAATTTGATGTAACTTTCGTTCTTGGTGAAAATTATTAATTTGACATTTAATTGAATAAATTCGAGAGATGCATTTAATAGTATATGGCGTGTCAACTTTGAGGCTTCAATTCCATTTAATAAAAAGAACAGGAACAGGTTGAAAATAGCAATAATCAGAAAAGAAAATCGGCATTTTCTTTTCCTCTTTTTACTTCACTACAGACGTTTCTAGAAATTGTTTCATTCAGCCAATTTCGGTGATGCTGAAATGGAGGTATTTCGTAGATAACGTAGGCTTCTCAGAAAGTTTAAGAACAATCGAAAAAATTCTACAGAATAAAACAAAGATAGAATGTGTCTTCTTCGTAATACGTATGCAGATGGCATCGTTTAACTGTTTTCAACTATACTGAATTTGAAATATATATTTCTTAGCTTATTTAAAATCTTCAGAAAATTTTGGCATGAACAGGTAAAAAACATTTCTACGGATTGCACTGCTCAATTGATTTCAACTAAATTTGAAATATAGAGGAATTTTATATTATGTAAGGTTGTCAAAAAATTTCGATATAATTGAATTAAAAATATAAACAATTAATGTCAATCAGTAGCAATTTCTAAACTGTGGTCACTATTCTAATATTAATTAGAGTCGGCCAGATGGAAACATATTTCACATTGGAGAATCCTGGTTCAATTCCTAGGTCCCATGCCTCCGATTTTTCAGCTAGTGTCCGGTCATGGCTCGTTGAATCCCATCCTCCATCCTCCATCCGATCCCATGAAGCGTAGGCAGCTATCGGTGGAAAGTGGCATTAAAAATACACATATAAAAAGTTAAATACACATAAAAAGTTCAGTATTTGGCTTAATTTTATATATTAGATGTTTATGTGATTACTAATGAAAAGTCTTAGAGAAAAAAAAGGATAATTGCAGAATAAAATAAGATAAATTTTATGATTTTTCGAGAAATAATGAAAATATTATATAGTATACAAATAAGATATATTTGATGAAGAATGTTTGTAATGGTAAATTTTTCTATCAATTTTATTGCTTGGAAAAAGTTCTCGTATATTATTCTTTTGTTTTCTGAGAAAACTATGCTAGATAATTCATCACTACCTACTGATAAATGTTGTATAGGCAATTTTACAAAATTCTTTAGAGATTCAAACATCATGTTGATAAATTTGATTGGTTTTTGGTTTTTGGAGAGATGACATTTTTGATATTTTGATTGAATGCATGTATAAAGAAAACAAAGTTTATCAGACAACAATAAATTATTAGTTTACTGAAAAATTCTGACAGGCTCATAGTTCAAAACAAGCTTATTTTCTTTTAGAATGAAAATTAATATTACTTTTTTCCTCATATAAGTGCTCATAATTTGATATTTGATGTTTTATTTTTAGTTTGATGAACACGAATGATTAATTTTATGTAAGCAAAGTTATAAATTTTGAAGCGTTTATTATAATCTTATAAAGAAAGACTGATAAATTATAAATAATATATTCAAAAGATAAATAAATTTGCATTTGATTAAATATTTACTAATACTTTATAATATAAAATTTTAATACATCAGAAAATATTTCGCTAAATATACATTGCAACAAAAGTATATAATAATATTGTAATTCAGTATTAATTCATTCTCAAACAGAAATCTCTAGAAAATCTAGAAGTTGGATTTATCTTTTCCGGATTGCATAAAATATACAGCATTCAGAATATTATTAAAGCTAGATTGAACTTCTCCAAGCGATGGCTGCTTATGAAGAAGAAAAACAAAATTCGATTTTCTTTTATAGTCCGAAGTTGATACAAGTTCGCTCTTGAATGAAAACTTTAGAAGGAAAATAATTTCGATTTCCTATTTTCTAAATCTCAATTATTTCAAGTTTTATAATATCATATATTCCTTTATTCAAAATTATTATCATGTGAAAGAAAAAAATAATTAGATAACTTCTCGATATAAAAAAGAATTTAAAGGTAACTTCTTCTATATACAAATAATTTACAATTTTATTTATAACATCTTGTTATTCTTCGTTCAACTTTTTTGTTTTTCATTCTTATTCATACTTCATCTTAACAACCTACACAAATCATAAATTCTAAAATTTTAAGTAAAAATTATTAATTTATAGATTTTTTTAAATATTTATAATGCAAATAATGTAGATGAACAGAGAAAGTTTCTAAAAAAATAACTAATTTTTTTTTTTTTCATTTTTCAATCGGCCTTTTTTAAATTAACTTGAAATATAATTAAAATTAATTTGAGAAAGCTTCTAGTTTACGTTAGATTATTTAATTTGCGACAATAGAGTGTGTCAATATTGCTAGATAGGACTATATTGGCAATATTGACATTCTCGATTGATAATTTCGTCATAAATTTTATTATGATTAATTATTCTAACAAGACAAATATTCAAGCTAATTAGAAGAATCATATGAGTAGACTTAGAATTATTACATCATTAAATTATGGGGTGAGTGCTATGCTATTATAGGACTCATTTCATAATTTTATCGCCAATATTATAACATTAGTTATATCGTGTTATATATATATATATATAAAAGTGCAGTTTATTTTAAATTTTAATATCTGATTTATAAAAACTATCGCGCTCTTTCTGAAAATCTTGTAGTGCTGAAGCCAATAAAATAAAATACATAGTTCAAATAGTTTACTGAAGCCAATATAGTCGGGAACATAGTATAGTAACAAGACGAAAGTGGACGTGAAACAAGTAATTGTATTATACATGTTATGCGTTGCTATCTATGGATAACCTAACAACTGATTAGAAATATGTAACTCTCCTAAACTCTTAAAAAATGAATGAAACTAAATTTATAAAATTTCATAAACAGTACATAAAAAAGTATGAAAGGTAAATATAACAAATATCAGCCAAAATTTATTATTCGTGATATAGGATAATTTTACAGATAAATATCTCAGAAGGTATTCAAAAATTGTCAACATCAGTTTTTATTTTGAAGGTTTTCACACTAATTAAAAGAGAAACAGTAAGGAAGATAAATGCCAATTATGAATTATAATATTAATACTGTACTGTAATTTCTAGACATAAAGAATTATTTGAAGACAAAAGTAATTTAATTTTTCAATTTTGGCGAATGCAGTATTAATTATAAAAGAAAATGCACTGTCTTGTGCAAAAAATGTTCATATATTATCTTATACAGTAAGACCCCGTTTAACGCGGGGGATACGTTCCAAATAAACAAAGCGCTAAATGAAACAGCGTTAAACAAGGTCATCTTAACACGTAAATAATGGGAATAGGTAAAATAGGGCAGTAAATAAATTTATTTTATTTTGTAGCATATATTATTACTGTTGTATTACATTAATTATAGCATTTTTTATTGTTAATATCGATTTGCATTCATAAATCATTTATGAAAATCAAAAAATATTCGAGTAAATAATTTATGTTTGTGATAAGGAAGATTCTTCCTCATTTTGAGACTGTTTTTTCATTAAGAAGTCATCCGACATCGTTTGCCTTTTTCTTTTTTGTTCAGTAAGCAATTGTCGATAGCAAGACATCACATTCATGAGACTTGCCTTTGAACTTCTATCAAAATTTGGATCATTTTGTATAAACTGATTGAACTTCTATCAAAATTTGGATCATTTTGTATAAACTGATCCATAATTTTCATAATAGTAGCTAAACTTGTTTTGACAAAAATATCGATGAAAGAAAAACATTCTAACTTCAAGGAATTTATGGTTGGAAGTGGAAATATTCCGGTTAAAACTAAAATGGGATAATTGTTAATTTTTTTACTGTAAAATAACGCTGATGACCGATCATAAATATGAACTGTGATCGCAGCAGACTTTCGTATATACTGCATTGCACTGATATCAAACGCACTGCGAGACGTCATAGGAGTATCAAAGTAACAAATTCAATGCAATTTCGGATTTATGTGCATATATCAGTTTGAAAAGTCGCGCCAAAATAAATCAATAACAAAAATTGTTAATTTTTTTACTGTAAAATAACGCTGATGACCGATCATAAATATGAACTGTGATCTCAGCAGACTTTCGTATATACTGCATTGCACTGATATCAAACGCACTGCGAGACGTCATAGGAGTATCAAAGTAACAAATTCAATGCAATTTCGGATTTATGTGCATATATCAGTTTGAAAAGTCGCGCCAAAATAAATCAATAAAAAAAAATAGAATTTGAAAAAACCGCATTATAGCGATACAGCGTTAAACAGAGCAGCGTTAATCGGGATCTTACTGTATTAAGACTTTAGTCTACACAAATTTATTAAAATTATTTAGAAAATTATAGACTTTTGATAATATTAAGAAACAAAAAAAAAAAAATAGAATTTGAAAAAACCGCATTATAGCGATACAGCGTTAAACGGAGCAGCGTTAATCGGGATCTTACTGTATTAAGACTTCAGTCTACACAAATTTATTTAAATTATTTAGAAAATTATAGACTTTTGATAATATTATAAATTCGTTAAAGTGAAGTTCAATAACGCCATACAGTATTTCAAACAAGTCTTTGGTCAAATTAGCATATTGATTTTTCAAAGATAAGTTTATATAATACAAAATATATTTTTCTTCAGTTTATTTTCCTGCAATAAATTTCATCTGATATCTTCTTTTCTTCATTTTATGGCTTTTGTGATATTTTTTTTATATCATTCCAGTATAATAATGCTTCAAATATTGATATGTTGTTCCTGAAGTAATATTGCAATGCTTTTGGTTAAAAATGGAGCCAAACAACAAAAATATCTTAGAGACTGCATCCAAATGCAGTGATTATTTTGAAACTTTATTCTTTGTTCAAATTCGTGGTTAAAATATAAAAACCCTCTTGAGACGAAAAAACAGCTTTTGTCATTCAGATAAAAAGTAAAAAACATTATTATGTTAGTAACAGATCTGTTTTATTGAGTGTTTCGTTAAGAATGTCAAGTATCAATAGTGGGAGAATTAAAAAAATAATACTTATAACAAAATATTGTACAGTAATTTTCAATTATTTAGCTATTTAGTGGAGTATCTACAGATAATGCTATCAAAGAGTAATTTTCTAGTTCAATCACTTTGTTTTTATATAGAAGAAAATTAAGAAAAAGATTTCAGATATAAAAGAAATAGGAAGAGAAAAGTCTTATCCAATTATAGTTCAACAGAAAAACATTGGCAGTATTCTTTAACTACACGCAATCTTGTTTTAAGTTCTTAACAACAGTTTTTTTTTCAGAAAGTATAAATTAAGTTTAAATATCAGAACAATCTTAGAGTTTTATTTTTAATATGACAATGGAAGTAATACTGAACGATAAGAAAATCGATAGAATTAAAAACTATATTATTATCGCTATATATTAGGCTAATACTATAAATTATATATATGGATAAACATTTTGCTACGTTGATATCGAAACTGCTATATATAGACTAAAAATATTGGGAATTTGTATTATTTATTTTCAAGGAATTTAACGTTTAAGAGATATCGGTGAATTATGGTTGTCTTTGCAGGGAATTGTTTGAAGACAGTTCAGATATATTTTCTTAAGATTTTTTTTCATATCCGTGCAAATATGTTATCTGACAGATTTCGCTAAAGATCTCATTACTAACAAAAATAGTTTTTAATTATTATGAAAAGAAAAGAATAAAAAATTACTTTCATTATATAGGAGGAGTATAATGAAATTGGTTTAGTTATCTGAAGAAGATGATAATGTTGTGCCAACTGTAAGACAAATCACGTACATCTCTTTGCAGAGATTGATAAAATTAGAATGTAACTGATCTGTATTCATTTTTGTGGACTTTTGATAAAGTATTAATATTAAATAGATTATTATTTATATTATATAATTATAAAAATCAAGCAAAATCACATTTAAGTTTGTAAATGCAGGCGTAATCTAACAATACAGACGCGATTCCTATAATTGTAAAAAGTTATCTCCATTGTTATATCCCTAGTCTTTTGAGACTGTGATGTAATGATGTGAAAGAGCCATCAACATTGTTAGGTCACCAGAGAAATGTTGCCTAGATGTTACCAGCTTTTCGGATTCTATCGTGTGACAATGATTCCTAGTACGATTCCGTCATGCGATGGATTTCGGAAGTTACAGAATATAAATGATTGTTTACTAACGGATAGCTGCTTTTCTATTGTAGAAGTTGTTATAACGATCTGATATTGACAAAAATAGAATTTGCCGGATAGATTTCTCAAAGAGTTCATAGCAAATTTCGTAAAAATCTGTCCAATAGAAATCGATCTCTCACATATAAGATGGACAGCGTGACGATGATAGCAAATGACAGTATAGTAGCATGGCAAATGCTTCTAAAAATCGGTTTATTGTTAAATAAATATGATAAATAATTGCTGCTATGTATATATACTTTAAAAATAATAAAAAGATAAATTTCTTCCTGTACATATTATTATGCCTATAATATTTTATTATATAGAAAGTTTATATTTTCGCAAACAATAAAGAATTATATAACTAATTTATACTTTCTGTTAAATAAATCTGTTATTAGAGTTATTTATTTAAATGATTATTCATCATTATTATCATCAATTTTCTTATACTTTCAGTGACTATTAATTTAATTATCATTTCAGCGAAGCAAATCTTGAAAAATTATTAATTCTATAAAGCATACGCTATTTTTTCAGATATTATTTTTTTTGTACGATTATTCTCCGAGCAATCTCGATCGATTTTATTAGATTACTTTTGCTCGATGTTATATTTTTAATCTATGTTGTTCTATATAATTTTTTTAAGTTATCGATTTAATTTCTCTTCTGCCTTTATTATTAATTTTATCTTATATTCGATTGCCAATTTTTCCATCTCCATTCAGTTTTGTTATTGGGGAAAATATATTTCTATCTGAAAATTTTGGTTTATCATCATCTTCAAAAGTAATTGAAGAAATTGAAAGAGGTCATTGACCAACAATTGAGATGGTCAAAGCTGTCAATAACAAGCGGAATGAATGGGCTCGTTTTTTCCCCCTTAGGATAAATATAATAATAACTCTAACATTATCTTTGTTTACTAAAGGATATCTTGTGAAAAATTTCATGTAAGTATATTAGCGCATCTGTTCACTGATTCAATAATATAAATAATTACTCAACGATGTTTTCAATAACTCATATTTAACAGTAAAATAAATAATCAAAGAATCGTAATTAAAAAGAAAAAAATGGTTACAAATCATTTCATTTTTTACATAATGTCAATCATAAGATGATATTTATGTCAATTTACATAAATCAATCATAAGATTAAAAACTTGCTCGAAATTGGAGAATTCCCATATCGTCTAAGAGATTAATTAACATTAAACAGTTTCGAAAACAATATCTTCCAGATAAACATCTAGTTTTGCAGATTACATTAAACGCATGTTTTAATTAAAATAACTTCAATTTTCATTAGAAAGAAAGAAAATAAAGGTAAAATTAAATAAAACTGATAAAAAACGAAGGGAAAAAATATTTATTTAGTTAATGTTATTGATTAATTTTCGAGACCTCAAATAGGAAACACTGTCAGATATTACTCTTATATAGGGCTTTTGCTTTTATATACAACTTAAACTGTGGGCGTTATTTATTCAGGTGGAGCTTTAAGATTTAGCTTGAGTGTTGAAAACATTTAATCGTAAATTAAATTTCTTATCCATGTGATGAAACTGTAATTGAAAATGTTTTATAGGCATCCATCCTAGGAAGAGATTTATTCCAGTCGTACGGAAATTTTTCGATAAGAGAAAAAATAGATATGAAAATATTTTTGCTTTTACCTTCCAAACATTAATATGAGAATATTTTTCAAATATTTTAAAACATGTAGAAAAATACAGTATATATATTAAATGCGTTATTTATCATGCGTCTAATAAAATGTAATTAATACTAAAAAATTAATTGTTCATTAAATTATAATAAATTACTGTAATTTTATAGGATTCAATTATAACTGGAATTATATGATGTTACAAAACGATATCGTGAAGTTATTTTAGATTTTAGGTCACAACAAAAAATATTCCCAAGCTTCCCAAGTATTCTATTTTACATCTTGAAAATTATAAATTATCAATATTAAATGGATCAAATGTGCTGAAAATGATCTAAATCAAATCTATTTGGATTGTTTTCAGTGAACTTGATCCACTACTGAATACAAAAAATATATAAAAATTTCATTGAAATATGATAATAATGTAAATACATTATATGGTTTTGACAGGCAGACATTCATACAGATATGATCCAATATCCGTCATTTTCAATAGGCTTTGGTTCTCTAGAAGATCTCAGTAACGTTTGTGAATTTCATTCAAATCAGATAATATTGTTTCAAAATGTTATTATTAACATTTCCTTCATTACGTTAGCGATATTGATTCTATATCGATCATTTTCAGTAAGCTTGATTATTTAGTAAGTCGTAATAACAAATTCGAGTTTTATTCAAATTCAACAATATTTACGCAAGTTATAGCGATGATAGACAGACAGACAAATCTAATTCAGATATCCTTTTATTGCTTTTTGGAATGGAAAGATCATCAGTTCCAAGATAAAAAAATTTGAAACTTATTATAAAGTTTAAATATATTTTATTAAATTCTTTAAAATTCAATTTTTATTTTAGAATATAAACTAAGGATTATTCATTCCTTTTAAATAAAAATTGAATTTTTATGACAGGCTACATCTCGCACGAAATTTTTCTTGAATTTCCTGTGTTTAATTTGAAACAGTTTAGACAGGAAGCTATGGTACTTAATACTTCAGATTCCCAAATGTATTAAGTAGATTATGTTGGAATGGAACAATTCTTTTACCAAAATAACAACCACTTCTGTTATTTTAGTAACAAACATTTTTAAGTTAATCATCAATTTAAACATAATTTTACTAAATTTTTCCTGATCAATACCTCTTTATCACTAAGTTAATCTCTTTATTACTAAGTTATATAATACTTCTTCGAGATGTTTTATATCAGATAAGACTGTCATCATCGCTTCTGATATTAAAAACATCAAAATGCATGAAAGTTATCGACTTTGACAGTTTTTCTGAGTATATATCTGATGTGAGATGACAATCACGTCGACATTATCACAGTTGTAAAGATATCATCCTTCTTCTCCTTCATCACTGCACTAAAATATAATCTTTTTTTTTGTATTTGTTTCATATTTCATAGCGATATCATAAAGATGCTTTTATTGACAGTTTGTGATATTTTAAAGAAAAAATAAAATAAAATATATATATAGGTTACGTCTAAAAGTAAGATATAAACAGGATTACTGTATTAATTCTCTTGCATCACTTTATTCTTTCTAGTAAAATCGATAACTTTATTTTCAGATTAAAATGTGAATAAAAAAATAAATTATATACTTTAAGAACGATTAACGTAAAGTATTGCACGCCTGTACCAAAAATTAATTAAAACAATCGATATGCAAAATATTTATTGTTGAATACTTAAGTTTGTTTACTTAATATGGTTGATGTAAACAAGTTAGTTAAATTCAAATTTGAAAGTGATCAAAATCGAATAATTATTAATAATCAATCGATTTTGATCGTTTAAGGATACTCGATCTTCTAATGCATTCTTATAGTACGGTATTTGTGAATGTCATTCAAATTGAGTAATATTTACATGAGATATCGTTCTGACAGACAGGCATCCATACAGATATAATACAATATCGATTATTTTGATAAGATTCGATTCTCTAGAGAGTCCCAATAATATAACGTGAATTTCAATCAGATCGGATAATATTTATACGAAATATTGCCTGATAATAATAATCATTCTGATAGACAGACATTGAACAGACGTTTTTATTCCATTTTGGAATGAAAATGGACAGGCAGGAATAAATAAATAAATTACGATATAAGAAACTCTTTATATGACATTATATGTATTATACAATAGTATATATTTCTAGTTTCCATTTATATAGTGATTCTTATTTAATAAAACATTTATTCGACATCTATATATATATAACGCCTTTTTGTCTACATTCGTGTAGATCAATTCGTGTCGCGAACCGCATGACACGAATCGACAGACATACTTCATCATTACTTGCTTAAGCTGTGTTGTTGCGAAACGTTGCTGTCATGTTCTCGAAGACGGAATAAAATAAATATCACATAAGAGTATTAAACTGTTTTAAAAAATAACTACATATAATATATTATTACGAAATAATTAGGAAATAACTGATGTTGCGGCATTGCATAAAATGATTCGGATTAGTATATTATGTGTACTGATACTAAATAAAGGACTGATTAATGCATGTCTGCATCGAAAATAGTAAGTCATTACGATAGCTACAACATTGATTATTCGTCTCTTACACAAACTGAAAAGAGCACAGGCGGAGATAATTCTTAATCAACCTTAGCTACATCTGATACAATTGTGTCAATGCATCAAATGATGTATTCAGCTTTGGGATCATTATTTAGTAATTGGTTCTTTCGTAGTGTTCGAAACTACTTTTGTTTAATAATGTAAGTCGTTACGTCAGTCGAATTTTTGTAATTGCTTAGTGAAAAATCACTACAGACATTACATACTTCTTGATTAAAGAAAACGTAGAGAATCTAGAAAATATTTATACTGTTATAAATAGAAAATGCTATGTCAGTAAAAATTGTAATAACAAGCTTTCAATCTTGTGGAATAAACAAATATGGATTTGAACTGTTTTATTGGAAATATTTATTTATATTTCAGGTTTTGGAAGACATCGATTGTTCAGGTATTAGTTGTTGATTTTGTAAAAGTTATGTGAAGTTTATTTAATAATTTATGTTATGCAAATTAATATTTAGTAAATAAAAATATTCTAAATAATAAAAAATTTTTTTTGTAAAAATTATGTGAAGTTTATTTAATAATTTATGTTATGCAAATTAATATTTAGTAATTAAAAATATTCTAAATACTAAACATTTTTTAAAATTTAAAACTTTCTATAAGTTACTCTAAATAAAGATAAATTTTTAGCATTTAATACTATAAATGATGATTAAAGATGATAAACTGATAAGGAATAATCTAGGGATGAAAACGAGAGAAAATAGGTCTTCCTATTTGCACATCTTCGAACTTAGATCTATAATTTGTAAGAATTAAGAGAGATGTAGATTTTAGGAAAACAAAAATAATTTGTTCTGTTTTCGTAATTAACTTGGAAGAAATTAGGAGATTAAATGACGTAAAAAATATCTCAGAGAAGCAAAAAAATGGATGTAGGCCTATTCTTGCAAGAAAATTGGCGCTGAATTCTCTCAAGAAAAGCGATGTAACAGGAGAAGTTGTCACCAATATGTGAACACAAACCACTGATGTATATCGATAACAAGAACGGACGATTTTTTTGTCAGATAAGGATATAAGGCCTCTACTCGGGAATTGCATTGCTATTTTTCAGAAATGCATTTCGGATGTGTTCATTACAACTCTCTTCAGATCTAACAGGAATGTAAAAGTACATCCGAAGCGCATTTTTGAAAAATAGATATACAATTCTTATAAAAGGATCTTACAACTTGTTCTGACAAAAACATCTCTTCTTGTTATTGATAGACAAGATCGTGTCACACTCCTCCAATGTGACACGATTTTATTTTAGTTGTATTCGATCTATTATCGGAAGATTTTGCTTTTCAAAGAATAGTCTGAATGTAAGTGTGAAGTCTGTAACGGCTTCCCATAACAATTTCCATGGTGATATCTCATTATATCTCTTTATTGAAAACTAGTTGAATCGAAATAATTGAACAGTTGTTGATACATAATTCTGAAAAATGAACGTTAATCCAACCGAATGATTAACGTCGCATCAAAATCTCATTAATTCCACTGACAATTATTCGCAACTTGAATTTTGCTTTATGGATACAGTTTCCATATTATGGACCAATGAATTTAAGTAAACTTTTTCTTCTTTCTCTTTTTAAATTACATCGGAATAAGTCTTCCATGCTGTAGATAGTTGATTCACAGATAATTGGACTGGGAACTAGAGTCAATCATTCTCCTGGTCTATATAATTCAACATATTCTCATAAAATTAGCTTATTAACTATATTTTTTTAAACCAAGCCTAAGGCTAGTTGTGCCAGTTGTACTCTGATTTAAATTTTAACTGTAGTCTATTTAAAAGTAATATGAATTACGTGTTTTCTTGTATATCCCACATAAGATATAATTGTTAAAATTGTTTTCCTTTGAGTGGAGGATAGAATACATCCTTCATTTGATCCTCGTGTCATAGGAAATGATTACAGAATTCTATCTTTCCTCTAGTGATCTATCATGCTTTCTTTTGGCAGGATCCTTTTAATCTTTTTTCTTTCTGTCCTATATTCTTACTTCATCGTTCATTCACTGGAAGAGTGACAATTTATGGGTATAGTCCACTATCCTCTTTAAAAACTAATTATTAAAATTGAATTTGCATACATTAGAAAATCATTTATTATCATGTTACTTCAGTTAGGTATATAATTATTATTTAATTTTCGAATAAATTTATAAATGATATTATTATTTGTAAGAAGAAGTAGATCTGAGTTATGCAGTTGATCACTTTAAATAAAAAAAAATTAATGTAGAAATATAAATTACCTATTGATTACGTCCAGCTATTTGCTTTAATAATAAATGATGATAATTTTATGGTCAACTTCGTGTCGTATTGACTAATCAACAATAGTTTGTATAGTATAATTGATTTATAATAACTTCATCATTATTAATCGCAAAGGCGAAGGAAATGTAAATTTTCTCTCATAAAATAAACATAAGACCATATAAAAATTCTACATAATTATAATCATTATTTTACAGAATTCTAAACAGATTCAGTTAAAGATAGTTAAGTAAAACATAATTATTTATTAATGAAACTTTCATATAAGTTATTCATAGTTAAATATTTTATAAGATATATAATATTTTTGTTTTATTATAATGTGAATAAAAATTTTGCTTTCTAGTTATATATTCTTTATTAATATAACAAAAATGAGAAAAGTTCAAAATTATGAAATTATTTATTAAAATTTTAATACTTTTAATTCAGTTTAAATATTTATACTTTTTACAATATTTAGATTTTTAATATAATATTACTATTCGTTGCTTCATTATTTATTTGTTATTAATTAGTACTAAAAGGAATCGGTGATGCGTAAGCCGATATTCTGTCTTTAAATATCAAAATCCTGTTTCGCTTGTCATAAAGAAAAATGCAGTATACACGACTTGTAAATTTAATAAAGCGCTTATGCGTAGAAAATGAATCCTAATTAAAACTCTAATAATATACTTATTCAGAAAGTTCGCTGATTAATTTTCTATGTTCTGAGATAATGTTCTCTGATATTTATTGATTTGGCAATTACAGTCGGATTCGAAGACTATCTAGTTCAAATATTGATCAAAATAAAATCCATTCAAAGTTTGAAAACAGGATATTGTAGAATTATTATATCTCGTATAAAATGGAACTATTGATTGCAATCGCGATGCAAGATTGATAAATTATCTTCTAGTACATTGAACCGCGCTTCTGTTTCTCCGCGAATCAGATATAAATTAATAATATCGTCGTTCACTTACTTAAATTATTTTAACACGATTTTGTCATCAATTTTATGTAAATTATAATCTATAATAAAATTTTAATTTAACCGTAAAAGTTAAACATTAAAATATATCTTTTTTTAAACTTACTTAACTCTTAAAATATTTATTAATTGAATAAAGTTTCGGCTTTTTTTATTTTACTTTTAATTTAATTATAGTTTTGTCATCTCATTTGATGATGATGTATTTTGAATATATATTCTATAATTTATTAAGGTTGATAAATTGACAGTTTAATTTAATATATTCATGAATTTTATTTATTTTTTTCATGTTTTTTTCATAAAAAATTAATTTGGAGATTTCAAGTATTGGACGCATTGTTCCCAGTTTTCAAATGACGTTTATAAGAATATTATGAACGCTTTAACTCAAAAAATTTAATTCAGAATAACACGAAATTTCATATTTTAACAAGTTTATAGATCAATCAAAAGCTAATCTGTTTTCGGCTTTAATTATGCTATTGGATTTCCTATTCTGAATGACGAATGAATTTTAGTTCATTTCTACTTAATGTATATACGTTCGATCGAAAACTGATGTAGACTGTATATCAACCTGCATTACTACTAGTGTGATTAAAGCTTTAATGGCTTAACATTTTAAGCTTTAATGCTTTAAAGCACTTAAGCTTTAAAATACTGTACAGGGAAAGCAGCTTACGGAAAACATTACATCTACTTTTTTATTTATTTTTATTTATATTACTTTTTATTTATCGCATTGTGGCCTTACTCACACCCAATGTTTTTGCCAACTGCCTGAGAGATTGCCCTGGGCCTCTGAGATGAGCTCTTAAGCTCATCGAACAATTTCTGGTGTCCTTGACGATTTCCCCCTGGAATGGCTCTTCCTTGCCAGGTTGGCAGAACCTTCTTCAGACTTCTCTGAAGCCGCATATCTAGCAGCAACATCATAAACTGTCGATCTAGGATAGTTAAAGAACCGAATTATTTCGGAAGGTGAATGTCCAGCACGAAGGCCTTCGATTATTGCTGCTCTCCGATTATATTCTGCACTCGATCTTAACTAATCAGCTATTTTATACTTATAGTCAAACACATCATCTGTCTAGCTTACTAAAACGTCAGCAGCATCGTAGCGCTGATGTCAAATATGGCGGGAAATTCAATTTGAAATTTGTCCGGATTTAGCTGACACACCCTGTATACTATAGTATATTAAAAATTAATTAATTACATTTATATTGAATCAAACTGTCATTCAGTATACTGGCATAGGTTAAATTAGCAGCTGAGTAGGTAGAATTAATCTTAAGCTAGCTGAATGAATAAGCTAGTATACTGAACATGCTTCTGATATGATGTCATACTGGCATAGGTTAAATTAGCAGCTGAGTAGGTAGAATTAATCTTAAGCTAGCTGAATAAGCTAGTATACTGAACATGCTTCTGATATGATGTTATGTAAACAAATAAAACACATTCCAATTCCACATCTCTCAAGTTGCAAATGTAAAAAAACATCAATTAAAATAATAACATTAACACTTTTCAATTAAGCATTCAGGTTTTATGCTCAATTGTCCACTTCTTGCAATTGTTTGATCTGATTGGACTGTCAATGGAGTTGATTCTGTTGGAACTTCATCTTTTTTTTGACACTAGTTGATTTTCCAGTTGTTGGCCTGTCTCCATGAGTTGAGTGCTGTCCAAGTGTTGGTGTTGCAGAATCATCGTCAAGCAGGTCACAATAATTCTCATCTCTCTCACCTTTAAGAGGTACGAGAGGAATCTATTACATCATATTATCTGTTTTTTCACATCAATAATGTATGATTATAGTTTCTTCCTTCATTTTCAGATTATCCCAAACCATCATTAGTCGATTATCCAAGACCTGGTCTCCAGGTTTTAGTTCAATGAGTTCTCATGCATTATGTCTTCTATTGAAATTGAATTCCTGACTCTTGATTTTCTATCTCCCATTCTGTCAGCATTTTCTTGTCTGGCATTTTTGATTCTAAAAGGGAGGCTATGATGGGAATGAATGTTCAAATTCTTCATCCTATCAGAAATTCAGCCAGAGAGAGTCCATTTGATAGTGGCATTGCTCAGTAACTCTGAAGAGCTTTATAACAATCCTCTGACTTTTTTAAACTTCTTTTTATGATATTAACCTCCACTTCAACAAATATATTGCTTTGAGGAAATTTTGGACTTGATGTTTGATGTTTAAATCCTCAATCTTTAGAAAACTGCAAAAATTTGGATTCAACAACAGCCTTAAGTACCTACCATTATCAAATGCACTTTATTTGGAGTATCGTATCTGGCAAATATGGATTTTAGATGTAGGATTATTTTGGCTTCCTTAAATAATCTCAATTCTTTAATTTCAGGATATCTCGAGTAGTAATCATATGCAAGCAAGAACAATCACTGATTTAGATTAAGAGAGATCAGTCCTTAGCTTTTGCCAAGTTTCTTTGGAAATTCGGCAGGTAGAAGTGATCTCTATTGTTTGTAGATGCCATCACATATTGAGTGCATTCTTTCACAAATCTCTCAATATTGCTGGAAATTCCAGGCCACCAAACTACTATTCTTGCCCTTATTCTGCACTTCGGCATTCCTTGATGTCCATCATAAATTCTTTCTAAAATGAATTGTCAGAGTTTCCCAGGAATATTATTCTCAATCCTTTCATGAGAAGTCCCTCTTCAAATCCTGATATCTTCTTTAACCTTCCAGTAGGACTTTGATATCAGATGTTATCTCTTGTTTGCCCAGCCAATCACATTGAACTCCTGGAGTTTGACACAGATTGGGATGTCAATTTTGAGCCTTAATTTCACTTAACCTCTGATCTATGATTGAAAGGTAGTGTGTTACAATCTGGATGAACCAAAGTGCCATAATCTGACAAAGTGAGTTTTTCTTGACAAAGTAATACCATTCTCTTCCATTGTTAGCAATAGTCATCATGATAAGATATCAACTGTACCTAATTTGTAATATGTTAGATACAGCTAATATGTTGTTAGTAAACTGTCTTTCCTGGAATATGTCCGATTTCAAAATAATATCTTGCCAATCAAAACACAAACATTATACACATTATACAATCCAAACCTCAAGGGAATTTAATCCAAATAAACCTAATTTACTTGCCAAATTTAACTCTTGAAACAACGGAATTTTAATGATTCTAAATAATTTAGACAAAATATACAAATTATTAAACCAATGAATGGCTCCATCTATTAATTAATAACTAAACTAGAATTTAAACAAATTTACCTGAAGATGAAAAAATCCGCCTCAGCCCAGGATCAAACCGGGCTGAGGCAGAGTCCTTTGGAGTTCCGTCCCAACATCATACTGGTAGACCGAGGCCAACGAATAGATTGATTCTTCAGGCAGTTATATTAATTTGGAAACAACTTTAGATTACCACATCGGACTTTGCTGATAGACCTACTGCTGACCGGGCTAAATCTAGCCACGGGCCCTCAATGGCACTAGCCAGGCAACACATAGACCGACACAGTCATTAAAGCACAAGCATTATACAATCCAAACCTCAAGGGAATTTAATCCAAATAAACCTAATTAACTAGCAAAATTTAACCCTTTAAATTATTTAGAATCATTAAAATTCCGTTGTGTTTCAAGGGTTAAATTTGGCTAGTTAATTAGGTTTATTTGCCAATCAAAAGTCTCATTCACTGAAATTTTGGGATAATATTGCATTTTTGTAAAAATAGCTTTTTCTTTGTAAAAATTGGGATGAGAGACTTATGGTTGGTCTCTAAGTGAATTGTAATTCCAGTGATAAAATTCCAAAAATCACTCACATGCCCAGACAAAAGCATATCCTTCCTTCTCTATCTGAGCCCAATTTCTCTGACAATATCTGGTTAGTCTTGATTGGGCATGCTACCAGTCTGAACTTTCCATCACCTTGCCTTGCTTTAGCACCGCTCCAACTCCATATGAAAATGCATCTGCAGTGATCATTATTTCTCTTGCCAAATCAAGTCATGCTAAAGGGGGTGCCTTGATGACTTCTTTGATGGCTTTGAGATATATATATCATGCTGCTATCCCCATCAAAATTAATTTCTTCCTCTATGCAGCTTGTTCAGAGCATGAGCTTTGATAGCTAGATTCAGAATAAAATGACAAATAGTTTATCGAGCTAAGCAGGCTTCTCAGTTCCAATATATTTTCTAGATTTCCCATCTACTATTACATGATCTTCACTGATATGTATGCTTTCTCCATTGATGACATATCCTAAGAATTTAAATTTGAGTAATTCTAAAGATGTACTTGTCTGTATTCAGTGTAACTTCTACTGTTGTGAGGTATTTCAGCACTTTCTGCAAGCACATGTCATGTTCAGTTATTGTGCTATCATACACTAGCATATCATGATGTTGATCTGGATGCTGTCAAATTCCTCATATATTTGCATCATCATTTTTTAAAAAAACTCAAACACTGCATTATCTCAAAGAGAAGTCTTCGGTACATATATCTACCAAATAAAATAATAAACATAACAAGTTTCCCAAAGTCATGGTCTAGCTCTCTGCCAAAATCCCTGACTAATATCTAATTTCAAAAAGTATTTGGCTTTTGCCAAACATCAAGACCATTTTTGGTTGCTAACATTGAATGGACTTCTCATAATATATGTCAATTAATTGACACACATTCAAATTTGCCATTTGCTTTGATACCAATATCAGACTAGAATACTATTCTCTCAATTTCTTCCACTGATGTAATGACTGCTAATGATTTTATCTTATACAAGTTGGCTTTGATTTCAATGAACAGTGGAATAGGATTTGCCAATGCATCATACAAATAAGTGGAATCAGGTCAACTTGTAATTGGATTTTATATAGTAGTCAAACTTGTCCCAGGATCTCAAGCAACTTCAAGTTTTGTTCTCAGATCAAATCATCATCAACTTTTTGGTCTTCACTATGTCAACGTCTGCTCACTTTGGGATACCTAATGCTTCACAGATGTTGCCATCCAACAATAACTGTCCCAGGCCCTTATAACATAAATCTCAATCAGCTTTGATTTAAACAAAGTTCTATCACAGTCAGCACTACTAGCAGTATATAAGGAAAAAAGCTTTTATTTACAAAACTGTAAAAACGTTTTCAGCATTTCTTAACTGCCACTTCAGTTACAAATATACTTATTCTAAATTGGAACAGTTTTTTAAAAACAGAAGATTTTTTAGAACGTAACAGTAAAATTTGAAAAATAAACTAAACAAAGAATGTATATTAACAATACCAATATTATAAATGAATATTATAAATATAATATTAGAAAACAAATATATATATATATATATAGAGATAATAATTTTCGACAAATAAAAGCTGAAGTTGTTTACGATAAAACATGACATTTATGGCCTCTTTAAGCTCATAAATTTATTATGTTTCTAATACTTAGAGATATGGTTTCTAATATTTGCAATTAATATTCAGGATAGGCCAGTAAATGATAATTAAATTAGAGAGAATCTGATTATGAATATTTGTCGAATAAAAAATTAGTAACCATCTTGAAATTTCGTTAAGACATTTTGATAAATAAACAAAATAATTTTTTTTTCCACCATAGAATTTTCCGGCTTTTAATTTAAAAATTAACTGTGTTTTTATTTTAATAAACACAATAGAAATTTTATTATTATTTTTTATTTTTGCAAATATTTTTTTTTTATTTAATATATATTTGTCAATATGTTTGAAAAGAAGATTAATATTTTCTTATAACCACTGAAATTTTATTTAATCAACATAGAGATTTTCATTATAGCTTTTCTTCCGAGTAATGACGAATTAAATTTAAACATTAATATTAAAATGTGATGACAGTTGTAATGATAATGTTCAGGCTGTTAACGGATTGTTGTCGAGTAAATCGAGTTTATGTTATTATCTATTGATTAACTCAATAAACGATTATTGTGCAACATTTAAGTGTCTGTGCAATGTATTTCGTGAAATTTATAAAAACTTAATGCTTAGGAATAAATTATTATAGGCACTTAAAGATAAGTATAAATGGTCATTATCGGTATCTTAACTACTAATGTTGGTGAGCATTTGGCAATGCCGTGAATCAAGTCAGCATGGGATAACGCCAATTACAAGTGATCGCAATTACTTCATACATTTTATTCGTAACAAAATTACTGCTTTATGTTTCAGATGTTTGGTTTGTAAAAAAAGAACTATAACTGGACAGAAGAAACGATGCAAAATGCTATTAATGCTACAAATTATGCAAATTAATGCTATTATTTGTCTTAGATGGATACAAGCCATATAAATGAATGAGAGTGAATTCAGTAAATATATTTGCTGATGTTTATTCCCATGATGATTGATGAAAAATATGTACTTCGATGCTAATCTTGGGACGGATACAATAGGTTGGTTGACATAATTTCATCTGGCTTGTATCCAATCTATTTTTTTTTTCTAATTTAATATTCAAAAATTTGTATTAATAATTTAATTGTATTTTAAATCTGATAATTTTAGTTAATTGACACATTTATTCTTTCTTATTATATGGGGTGTGAAATGTCATTATCTTATATTTTTATGGTGCACTTAATTTTCACAAGCTAAAGATAAATTTAACTTTAATAAAACTATGAATTTAAAGCCAATTAATAGAGAATAACATACGGAAATGAAATTTTCATGTATAAGACTAAAAATACACCAAAGAATCAATATGAAGTGACTTCATTTGCAATACAACGCTATTTATAATGCAGGAATGAACATGATATCAAGTTAAAGTTAATTAAAAGGAATATACTTATTCAACAGTTCATTATATAACTATATTAATTAAAAAGCTAAAGAAAACAACTTATTAATGAACGTGACATATTTTGCGGATATTATACATATGCTATACATACAAATTAATAAATAGAACTGAAATATGTAAACAGAAATGTGAAAATTAGCATGGTTATTTAAATTTACTTGAAATAGATGAAATAATGTTTTTAGGAAATGAATAATGAATTAAATTGATTTTAAAAAAGTTATATTATACAAGGTTGTTATAACGAGAATAACTACTTTTGTGAATTTTATTGTATTTAATCATATATTTTTATAATTTCCTATTCATTGTTAGAAATTCATTGATCTGGAATCAATCCCTAATACTTTAGATAATTAGAGATTGATTCCAGATTCCTTAATTTTTTATGAAAAATAGAGGAATAGAAATTATTACTCAGATTTTCAGGGAGATTCGGGTCCTGCTCACTGATTTTATTCTTCAGTTACCTGAACGATCCATTATAAGTATGAGCGGTTCATGATGGAATCTGTAATGGCCTCTTTATTTAATGTCATACCAGATGGGAAGCAGCATAAAATGAATAAAAAAGTTATGTGTACAATGTGAAGCAACGGTATGTAACTCAAACAACCAAAAGCTAAGGAATTGTTGCCTCTAGAGCAGATCATGTAATTAAAGCAAAATAATCTTTGGGCGCGTTCGGCAAACGCTGGAAGCGAAAGCAGTGCGCGCTTCGGTCGTTTTCGAGAGATCCAAGCGAGTCGCTAGGCGTTTTCTAAGCGCCTGGATGACGTCAGAGCCAGCGTTTCTAACGAGCTTACAACGCTGAGGCCACGGATCACTATACGGATGCGAAACTTCCATAGGCTGCTATGCAACTCATTTCTAGACGCCCTCTAACGGATGGAGGAAAAACTAAATGTATTGAATACAGCCGACTTCCAGGGGCAAGGGCGCTGTAGCTGCTTTTTTACGAATTTATACCGTTTTAATCTCGATTAAAATATGTGCATTACAATCTATATATCAATTTATACATGTATACATATTTCCGTCAAATTCTTATATAATTTTTCACGAAAATATATAAATATAAATTTCCAACTAGGATTATATAAAAAAATTTACAACTTTATTAAACAAATA